>JAZHYW010054367.1:0-75721 GCA_037355805.1 Ixodes ricinus | reverse complement strand
GTTATAGATAATGAGCAGTATGTACTATTTATCATGTTAACGTGACTATTGGAGCGCGAATAATCAATTTTGTTCTACTGAATATTGTCTTCTGGATGCACGTTCTGAACCACTGGACAGCGCGGGACACGTTAGTCACGATTTTTCGCAATTTACTTATATATTGTATGCTATCACATTACAACAAAATGCAGTAATAGCTGTTGCGAGCTTTTTTTGTGTGTGTGTGTGTGCGCGTGCGCGTGTGTGTGTGTGCGCGTGCGTGCGTGTGCGTGCGTGCGCGTGCGTGCGCGCGCGTTTCGTCTAAACGAAGGCTCGTGCAACGAGAGCACAAGCCAAATGGCTCTTTGGATGAAAATGAAAATGTTTGGTATAAATTGTTCGAGGCCAAGTGTCCAGGGATTTTGTGTTTTTGAAGTCAGTGGATCCCCACATAAAGCTACACGTTCGCCCTTGTAGCTTTGCGGTAGTTAACAGGAACTTTTAGCAAACCGTTGCCATGCTCCGCGTGTCGCACTACCGGAGCCTTTGAAGCATGCTTTCACGGTTCAGCTGAGGGAAACAAAAAAAAAAAACCTGAACGTCGGATTGCGTCTTTGCTTTACGTAGGATGATGCGAACGTTTTATATTGTGTAGAAATCCATCGCGATGACTTCAGCATCTAAGATAATATAAATATTTTGTGGCCTAGGTTTAAGGAAGAGACCCTTTGCTAAATCTCCGAAGCGTCCCGGCCCACACTCGCGGAATCATGGAAACGCGGTGTTCCTTCAGTTCCCTAGTGATCGGTAATTTCGACCAATTCGATGCTTACACACTTTTGAGTGTAATCAGAGTTTACAGCTAGGACCAATGTATTAAAATTCCCATTTTTTTCAGTACTATTAAACAATGGAACGAATTGCCTGATGACACTATTCTAATTTCATGTACTGCCTTTTCTCTATATAAACTATCACGTGATAGTTGGGCGGAGCAAAAGTTTATTTTTTCCCTGTAAATTGCGTTTTCAGAGTGCCTAGTTTGCAACGCTGTGTTTTGGTCTGCTTTGTTTCTTCAAGGTATCTGTAAATGTGATGATCAATAAGATCAGCATAAAATACAATATATATATATATATATATATATATATATATATATATATATATATATATATATATATATATTTTTTTTTTTACAGTGGCGCAACGGATCGGAATACATGTCTTGATACTTTTGTCTGTACCGAAATTCACACTTTTCTTGGTAGCTTTACATTGATATCAATGTGGATCCCATTTGTTGAAGTGTTGTGATTTTGTAGCACAATTTTGATACGTGAACTTGCTTTCTTCCGTCGCCGTATTGAACCACCGCAACACAGGCGTCAAGCTGTCCTCCTACCGCATCCAGCAGCGCACCTGAAACCATAGAAGGCAGTTTGAGGTAATCTTCACAAGGTACATGCTGGTAATGCAATGGAGTGCCTAACGCAAAAGCGTGCCACGTCGTAGGGGCTGTGAATCACTTCTGTACTAACAAAGGGCACATTGTCGCTGGATGCGGCCAAAAGGAGAGAGCCAAACGTCGACGGTGCAGCAGTACGCAACAACAGGCTGGAGACGGTAGAACAGTTGACGAGAGACTAAAGTGTATTTACCGTTGAGTCTTCCGTATTTTGCGATGTTTTAATCGACGGCCGCAGTCTGCGGATGGAAGTTGACTCCGGATCGGCTTTTACGGTTGTCAACTCGAGCCTGATGCGCCAGCTCCGCATTTTCAAAAGCACCCTCAAACAATGCACCTTTTAGCTACGCTCTTATACGCAGTAGAATTTCCGGATTCTCGGATGCGCGCCAAGAACTTTTCATTCAAGGGCAAGAGTATGCAATTAGAGCTTCTGGTACGTCAAAGGATATGGCGTGAATCTGCTAGGGCGCGACTGGTTCCGGTCTTTGGGCATTTCCCTGGAGGGTGTCAATCATGTCGACGCTACGTCGCAGCAGGGCCAGGCGGTCACAGTACATAATGTGATGGACGAATTTTCTGAGCTGTTCAAACCAGGAATCGGGAGAAGCTAAGGGCCGCCGGTTCGTGTGGGTATCGACACCGCAGTGATTCCCAAATTTTTCTAAGTCCCGTCAGGTGCCACTTCCGCTGCTGCCAAAAGTCGACGAGGTCATCGATAAACCAGTAGAAGAAAGAATTTTTGAGCCTATTCGTCCTCTTTCTGGGCAACCCTCGTTGTGCCCAATCTTAAGAAGAATGGGAACATTCGCCTATGCGGCGATTACCAGTGTACAGTTAAACGTGCCCTCCGGTGGGAAACATACCCTTTGCCTACGGCCAATCAGCTGTTTGCCAAACTGGCCAGCTGTCAGAAGTTTTGCCAGTTGGATTTAGAACAGGCATACCACCAGAATGTGGAGAAAAGAATACAGCAGATCTCCAAATGGTCCACACTCATCGAGGTTTTTTCTGGGTTACTCGTCCACAGTTCGGCGTAGCTACAGCCGTAGCAATCTTCCCACCCTACATAGAAGAGCTGCTCGTTGGGCTTGAGAGTGTTCTGGAGTTCCTCGACGATATTGTGATCGGCGGTAGAAACCGTGAAGAACACGAAGCCCGTCTCCGTGCCGTGCTCAAAATAATCAGTGACGGCGATCTCCGCCTGAAGAAGAGCAAGTACAAGTTCGGAGTGTTTCAAGTGACCTTCCTGGGGTACCAAGTAGATAAGGAAGGCATACATCCTACAGAGGACAATGTTCTGGCCATTAAGACCGCTCCCAAACCGCAAGATAAACAGCAATTGAAGTCCTTCCTTGGCCTCATAAATTTCTATGGGCGGTTTCTGAAAGGGACCGCTCACGTTTTGGAGCCTCTCCGTCGGTTGCTAGACAAAGGTGCTGCATGGAAGCGGGGCAGACAAGAAGCGGTAGCCTTCTGACAAGCCAAAGATTTTTTACAGTCGTCCACGGTTCTGGCAGATTATGATGTCAACCTTCCCTATGCCTAAGAAGATCGGTGGCCGTCAATAAAAAAAAAAAAGGATCGGTGGCCGAGTGGGTTGGCGCACACCAGCTCGGAGCACGTGGAGCGAAAGCTCGCGCTGCAGGACCCAGAGATCCTGGGTTCAATCTCCACCCCTGACCGTTTCGATCTGGATGAGCATCGTACCGGCGTGCGGTCGGGCATGACTACTGCGTGGTGCACGTTAAAGACCCCAGGCTAGCGGTTGTACTGCACTGGCTAAATTGCTCATCTACAGCGAGTGACTCGTCGCAACTTTAAAATGGCTGACCAACGACTCGCTGTATAAATATCCCGACAACCCCAATTATTATTTCCTATGCTTCTTCATATGGGTTACGATTTGTCATGAGCCTTGTTTTACCGTCTGGTTAAGAATCTCCAGTGGTATTTGGGTCAAGGACAATGACACCAGTAGAACGGACCTACTCACAGACGGGTTGTGAGGCGTTGGCAGTCATAGCCGGAGTAAACAAGTTCCATCAGTTTCTGTACACACGGCATTTCAAGATTTTTACAGACCACAAGCCGCTTCTGGAGTTGCTGCACCACAGCAAAACGATCCCCCAGATCTTGTCACCGCGTCTATTGCTCTGGTATTTGATGATGGCGCAGTACGACTACGAGCTCATTTACCGACCTGTCACACAGATGGGAAACGCTGACATTTTCAGCCGCCTTCCCCAGGAGACTCAGGACTTCGAGATGTTGATGGTCTGCTCATCGAGACAACCCCTCAATTGCCTGTCGACACAAAGGAGATACCTTCCCTATCAAATAAGGATCGTGTTCTCGCCCTCATACTGAGTTGGGTCCTGTATGGCTGGCCATCTGAGAAACCTAAAATTTCAAGCCTTACTAGAATCGCCCCAATGATCTGTCCGTTTACAACAGCTGCATCTCGTGGGGCGGTCGTGTTATCGTGCCACCGCCTCTCCGAGAAGTGCTGAACCTACTCCACAGCGATCAGCCTGGCGCTGTGAGGATGAAGGGCTTTCAAAGGGCTATGTATGGTGGCCAGGACTTGACCAAGACATAGAGCACCGAGTACGTTTCTGCGTTCGGTGCCAGGAGTCGCGAAATGCGCCAGCCCGCGCCCCCATCCACTCACGGGGCTTCACAACAAGATCATGGTCGAAGCTACACGTCGATTTTGCGTCCCCTTCCAGGGGGAGTTTTTCTTCGTCGTAGTAGATTCACACTCTAGTTGGTTGTAAGTTATGCGAGTCAAGTCCATGTCAGCTTCGACAGTGATCACAGCTCTTCATACGCTCTTCGCTACACATGGATTGCTAGATGTTTTTGTTTCAGATAACGGTACTGCTTTTACTTCGGGGGATTTCAAGGAGTCTTTCCGTAGGAATGGCGTCCGCCGAGGTTCTTGCGGCACCCTACCACCTCTCCTCAAATGGGTAAGCCGAAAGGATGGTTCAGGAGACAACGAAATCACTGAAGAAAATCATTTGGGGCGAATGATCAACTCTTCTTGCCAGATTTCTTTTAGATCAACACATACTTCATACTGGAAAGAGCCCCGCAGAGCTTCTTTTTGGACGACAGATTCGGTCGACCCTAGATCGCCTACATCCAGATCAGCGATTAGCAGTAACCCGGCGCCAGGAGGAAACCTTCGTGGCCAGCAATCGGCAAGCCGCTCGCCAATTTGAACCCGGAAGTCCAGTTTTCGAAATTGATTTTGGCACTAGGAGAAACCGCTGGTTACCGGGTGTGACATCTCTTGCCGTTTTGGCCCGCTTTCGTATCAGGTGCCCGTGCCACATGAAGGCGGTCGTGTGTGGCGGCAACGCATCGATCATATCCGAACGCGGCATTGCAGCTTGCCAAGTGACATTCCAAGACAGAGTTGCGAAGTGCAGATCACGGATTCATTTCCGGCAGCGTCAAGCCCGGATGTAGACCCGGATGTCCAGCGAGCAGCTGCACGCATTACTGACCATGGAACCGAGCAACACCAGGCAGATCAATCCACGGTTTCATATCAACATCACAGCTTCCAATTCCTGGTGTTGCTACATCAGGACTAGAGCCACTAAATGAGCTGCGCTTAGAGTATCGGCACTCCGTTCCCCGACATTGTTGTGGGCGCCGCCATTTTGGGGCTTGTGCAGAGCAGACGCAACGGCCGATCGTCATGATTCGAAAGTGCGAGTTCCTCAGCATTAGATTCGGCGTTAGGAAGCTTATGTAATGTTGCATTGCTCTGTCGCGAATTGTTGAAACATTTGTGGAGGGCGGAAAAGCGTTTCCCGTGATTTCAGGTAAAGCTTCAGATAACTGGCAGCATGATTTTAAGCCACAATATGGCCAACTGTCCTTACTCTGAAGCGTAGCTTATTTAGTGGCACTAATCAGGACTACCCCAACGCGAACGTCGTCGTTCGCGGTATCTTCGAGGCTACATATAGGGGAAGGGGGTGAGGGGCAAAGTGTGTGGTGCACTGGCCTGTGGTGGCATACCGGCCGCGAGACAGTGCGACGGTTATGCAACGGTGCACGCGAGCGCCGGCTGCTGCGCGATCAGAAACCGCCCTCCGTGTGCCCCGCATTTGGAACATGGCAGCTCAACCTATACTTCGTTTCAGCTTGGGTCCAGACGCAGCCGATGCTACAAGCACGAGCGTGTGGCCCTGAACAGTGCTTGCACTGCACGAGCGCGCGTGCTTGGCAGGGACGCTGGAAGCCCGGAGCTCGCGCTTGTAGCATCGGCTGCGTCTGGACCCAAGCTGAAACGAAGTATAGAGCACGTATGTGGCTGCGTTTACATGGATGCGACCGTTGCGCATCGAATCGAGATTTGAGTATTTTGATTGGTAGCAGATGGGTAGAAGACAAAGAAGTAGGAAGACAGGCTGCGTGTGCTTGGTTCCTGCTCAATTCGATGCGCTACAATCGCATTCATGTAAACGTAGCCTGTGTGCCAATAAACCCTTGGCTCACCGTGTTTGGCTGCGTTTACATGGATGCGACCGTTGCGCATCGAATCGAGATTTGACTATTTTGATTGGTAGCAGATGGGTAGAAGACAAAGAAGTAGGAAGACAGGCTGCGTGTGATTGGTCCCTGCTCAATTCGATGCGCTACAATCGCATTCATGTAAACGTAGCCTTTGACTTGCTGGATGCCTTGAATAGAAAAGATTACACTTATGGCGCACCGTGCATTCACGAGGGCGCCTATCAAACCATTTAGCCGTCTTGGCCGCTGGGCAGCTATTTAGTTGCCTCGCCTCAGACACGATCACGTGGTCGTGTCGCCGCGGGGTCGATCGGGATCTCGAATTCGGCTCCCGACGGGCCGCTTTCTCTCCTAGCCACTGGATGGCGCTGCAGACGCCCCCATGGCGGGCGAGGAGAAAACCTCCTCGCCCATCGGTCGATATTGTCGGGTAACCGGGAGGCAAGAGTCTCTTAGGATTCCGGCCGGCGCTCAAGAAAGGCGAGTGCTAGCAACTGCTCTCGGGCAATAGCGGGACACGAGGCCTAGAGGCCCTCTTTGTGTTAAGCTTTGGGCTTAACGTACGTTTGTAAATATTTGAGTAATGTCGCGTGTGTTTGTAGTATAGATTGAGTGTTTTGTAGCGTTGTGTTTTTATGTACCAATAAACGGGGAGCGGAATCCCGCTCCCGTGAAAGAACCAGGCTTGGACTCGGGTCGGTGCCACGGACCATCGTGGGGAACGTCGATTATCGGCGGCTTGAACGCGAGTGACCGTAAAAGATGCGTATCCGTTTCCGAGCATCGAAGAAATCATCTCGAATCTGGGGACAGCGAACTATTTCACTACCCTCGACGCAAGCAGAGGCTAGCACTCCGCGTGGAGATGAGCCCGGGCGACGAAAGCAAAACTGCATTCGTGTGTCACCGAGGCTTGTTCGAGTTCACTCGGATGCCGTTCGGATTAACAGGTGCACCGATGACATTTCAGCGGTTGATCGATGGGGTGCTCGGAGATGCCAAATGGCAGCACGCGCTCGCCTACCTGGACGACATCATTGTGTACTCGGAAACTTTCGAGGACCACCTTCGTCACCTCGAGGACGTGTTGCGCAAACTGCGGATCGCCGGCCTCACACTAAACCCGACTAAAGCCCAAATTGGAGCTTCTGAGATCAGCTTGTTGGGATTCCGGATCGAGAGAGGAAAAGTTTCCCCCGACGCGGACAAGTTGCGGGCGATCTTGGAGTTCCCAGTTCCTACCGATGTCGGGGGAGTGCGCCGTTTTCTCGGCATGATAGGATACTACCGAGCCTACATCCCGAACTGCGCAGCCATGCAGGCACCCCTCACGCAATTGCTGAGGAAAGCGGCTCCCTGGAGCTGGGAGGCGCCGCAGGAGGAGGCGTTCCTCCAGCTGACCGAGGCATTGGCGCGTACAGCATCCCTCAAACTGCCAGACCTGAATAGGCCCTTCACGATCCAGACGGACGCAAGCGACCAGGGTCTCGGCGCGGTACTCTTGCAGGAGGCAGAGGGAGAGATCCGACCGGTGGCATTTGCCAGCCGGGCGCTGAACCCGGCGGAGAAGAACTACACGGTGAGCGAGCGCGAATGCCTCGCCATCATTTTCGCTCTCAAGAAGTTCGATCATTATGTCGAGGGGACGGAATTCACGATCGAGACGGACCATATGGCCCTCGCGTGGCTCTCCCGAATCAAGGAACCCGCCGGAAGACTGGCGCGATGGGCCTTGACACTGCAGAAGTACGAATACCGAATTCGGTACCGGAAGGGCACGACAAATGTGGTGGCCGACGCGCTCTCCCGCGCACCCGTGGATCCCCCACCGAGCGAGGCAGCAGACTACGGAGGCGGTGCCATCCACCGGGAGACGGGAAATCCCGCCTCGCACTCCGCTCCCCACTGTGGCGGCGTCGCGCAGCTGGCTGAGGCGATTACCTCACTGGGACCGGCGTTCAACCGAACGGAACTGTTCGAAGCACAGCAGAGCGATTCGTTTTGTCGCGCTATCTTCGACCGGCTCAGGCAAGAGATGGATCCTGACCAGACAGGCGAAAAGACGCTCCGGCACTCCGGAACACCGAGAGGGCCAAGCGCCACCGCCCAGGAGTCAGACATTGAAGCAGGTGAGCTGGAGTCTTACCTGATCGATGGGGACGGCGTCCTGCTGCGCTACTTTCCGGAAGAGAGCGATTCAAGTGAGTCGTTCAAGACCGTGATTCCCCGCGATCTCAGAGTGGCAGCGCTGCGTCACTACCACGATGCGGACGGTCACGGCAGTGCACCGAAGTCGTGGCATAAGCTGCGCCGTTTCGCTACCTGGCCGGGCATGAAGGGGCAGCTGTGCCGTTATGTCCGGAGCTGCGCCGTGTGCCAAGAGCGCAAGCCCAGGGGGGCAGACCACCCGGCCTGCTCGAGCCGATCGTAAGTACGCGGCCATGGGAGATCGCGGCCTGCGACTTGATGGGACCCCTGCCGCGGTCAAGCGGAGGCTATCAACATGTGTTGGTAGTAACCTGCCACTTCACCGGATTCGTCGAGATGTTTCCAATGCGGAAGGTGACAGCCAAGGGAGTCCTGAGCAGGCTGTCAGAGGTCTGGTGCCGCTACGGGTTCCCCGAGAGACTGGTGAGTGACAATGCCTCGATATTTTGCTCGAAAGTTTTCGCGGCAACCTGTCAGGCCCTCGGGATTAAGCATTGTAAGACTTCGTGTTACCATCCCCAAGCAAATGTGACCGAGCGGCGGAACCGTGACATTAAGCCGCTGCTCGGGGCGTATGCTCGTAAGCAGCGGGACTGGGATCTGCACTTGGATTCGATTTCGTTTGCATTGCGGTCCAACCTCAACCGCAGCACTGGGTTCACACCCGCGCTGCTGAACTTCGGCAGAGAACTCTCTACGCCGACCGATGCGGTTCTTCGCCCGCGACCGAGCGCGGCCAGAGCGGTGCCCTCGCACGAGGATTTCGCGACGCGTACAAGAGAGCGACTGTCGCGGGCGCTGGACGCCGCTCGCGGAAACAGGGCTCGCGCGCGCGCGGAGCAGAAGAACACCTACGACAAAGCGCACCGCGATGCGCAGTTCGAGGTGGGCGACACCGTTCTTCGGCGAAGTCACGTTCAGAGCGATGCGAGCAAGTTCTTCTCGGCGGCGTTGGCCCCCAAGTGGGTTGGCCCCTTCGTCATCGATTCCAAGAGGTCCCGACTGACATACACGCTGAGGGACCAGAATTCTGATCTCGTCCGCGGGACAGTTCACATCGGCGAACTGAAACCCTTTTTCCCCAGGGAAGGGGATGAGCCGGTCAAGCGGCCGCAAAGGGGCATTCGCGGGCACCAACGATCTCAGGATTTCCTGGGACCACCGCGGCACAGCTACAACACGCGTAGCCGGAGGCAACCCGATGGGATCGGAACCTCGTAGAGTGCGTGGCCCGGGAAAGGGAAGAAGAGAGTGAACGATCCGAAATCGGCGTTCCCGGCATTGTTTTTTTTTTCTTTTTTTTTCTTTGTGGATGGGGGGAGGGGGTGCCTCGGAACCCTCAGTGTTTTTTTTGTTTTGTTTCTTGCTTTCAATGTTTTTATTTTTGCGCACGGCGTTCGGCTGGTAAACTGTCATCGGCCCTGCGGCTGCTGCCTCGAGACGCAACCTGGTGTGCACCGAATGGTCCTCTCCTGGGAGACGATGAAAGGATGAGTCGCCGTTCGGACGAACACCAGCCTGGGCTCAACTCTTCATCTTCGGGCAGCGTATTCCCCGGCCGGAACCACAGCTGGGGGAGCCTCGTTGGACGTCCGCGACGCCACGCAGGACGCCGGGGTGCAGTTCTCAGTGACATTGAACTTCCAGCCCCGCATCGCTCCGGGAGGGCCGTCGCAGCTGGGTCACAACCACAGTCCCTCTCCGGTGCACCACTCCATGGGGAGGCCAGTCTCATGGTGGCCAGGCACACTGTTCAAGGACCCCGTTGCCCCGGAGGCCGCCGCCAAGCCGAAGTCGACACAGTCTACTGTGAGGTGTGCGGTGGCCGCGAACCCCAGGCCTCAGGCGAACTGATGGACCTCAGTGAGGACGACCCATGGGACCAGTGGTGTGGGTGTGCGTGTAGGGGGTTTCCAGGCCAAACAACGACGGTGTTCCCGAGCAGCCTAGCCGTACGTCGGAATCCCGGCGTACTTCGATTTTAGGAGAGGGGAGTATGGCGCACCGTGCATTCACGAGGGCGCCTATCAAACCATTTAGCCGTCTTGGCCGCTGGGCAGCTATTTAGTTGCCTCGCCTCAGACACGATCACGTGGTCGTGTCGCCGCGGGGTCGATCGGGATCTCGAATTCGGCTCCCGACGGGCCGCTTTCTCTCCTAGCCACTGGATGGCGCTGCAGACGCCCCATGGCGGGCGAGGAGAAAACCTCCTCGCCCATCGGTCGATATTGTCGGGTAACCGGGAGGCAAGAGTCTCTTAGGATTCCGGCCGGCGCTCAAGAAAGGCGAGTGCTAGCAACTGCTCTCGGGCAATAGCGGGACACGAGGCCTAGAGGCCCTCTTTGTGTTAAGCTTTGGGCTTAACGTACGTTTGTAAATATTTGAGTAATGTCGCGTGTGTTTGTAGTATAGATTGAGTGTTTTGTAGCGTTGCGTTTTTATGTACCAATAAACGGGGAGCGGAATCCCGCTCCCGTGAAAGAACCAGGCTGGACTCTGGTTGTTGACGGACCACGTGGGGAACGGCGTATCGGCGGCGGTACGCAAAGTCCCACACACTTTGTCTTAACTCTAGGCATTTGTGAGATGAACTATGCACCGTTCCATTGTTTACAAATCCACAGCCCAGCACGCGAATGTTTCTAACTTCCGGCTGTAGAAACAGCGATCAAATCACGCGCCATACGCACGTGCACCAGAAAGGCACCGGCCAGAAGCCCTTTGTTTTGTAAAGGTCTGTAGTGAAACTGATCGATTAAATTCCAGTCTGAACCTCGAATGACAGGTGAAAACCGATACAGGAACGATTCGCACGACCTATGGCGATTCCATCTTTTTGACCAATCGGAGGTCGGCCCGACCCATCGTTGGCCCGACATCTTTAAAGCATGACGTCACGCTTCCGACGTCACTCGAAAACGCGTGGCATTTCGCAGGTCCGCGCGGGCCCGTGTGGGCGCTTTTGGTTTCATCTTTCTCGTTTTTTTCGTTAACACAAAAATAAAGAACAAAGTCTACGCTTTTTCGTTAACTTACAGCCTAATGCCCGAGCGTATTTTTGCGATAAGAAGGGAGAGCGTACGTCCGGCTGTAGTCCGGCCGTGGTATCAGAAAGGATGCACATGACGTCGCACGTAATCTACATTTTAACTTCTTCATTATATTGAATAAACATTTATCCTGAACTCTGTGCAGGGAACGCATCCTGTAGATAAACCACCTGCCTTCAAGATTTTCCACGACAAACTTCACTTCCCTCTCCCAGCCCTCCCCCCTACACACACACACATCCATTAAGAATTAATAAGCACGATTACAATTAAAGAATAAAACTTCTTAAATTGAAAAAAACAAAACAAAACAAAAAAAAAAAACGTAGCAACGACGACGACGCACGACGACGCACACGTCAACCAACGTGATTCACGAGGACACTACCTCCTCGAGCTCAAGGAGATCGAGCCAATCGAGCTATTGTAGACGATAGAACACAGCTCGCAACGACCCGGCGAACGCTGACCAAAGCTCAGGCATGGACGAGCAGCAAAAACGAAAGAAGATTAGCCGCTCTTTTTCACCCACCGTCGACGCCGTGGACGATCCAAAGTCCCTTGATCGGAGGCCAGGCATGAAGGTAAATCCCGTCGAAGATAGCAAGCTACACAAGGGATGGCGTCAGTCAACGATCCTGAACTAGCCATCAAGCCGAGATCCATCAGAGGGGCCAAACGTGTCACTGGCGCTGTGTCAAAGGAAACATCGCCACACGTTGACAAACACCAAGCTGATTCGGGCCCCTCAAAATCCGCAAGTCGTCAAGTCTCAGCTGATGTCTCGAATGCTGCTTCGGCGGCCATTCTTCAAGAGCGCTTGCCTACCGATGACAAGTGTCCGGTCTCGCAGGCGAAACCTTCCGAGAAAAAGCAGACTCCGTGAGGCCCGGGGCGGATGAGGTCACCGGCGTCCAACTCGAAGCTTCGTGGCACCCAGGGGGCCGCCCTATGACGGGCATAGACTTGACGACGATCTACGGCAACGGCTCCTTGCAGTACACGGCGCTGCTGATCGCCACGATCGGCACGTTCGCCCTCGTATGCCACAACTTGCTGCTGAACGTCGTTGCCCCCAGCGTGGTCCACTGGTGCAAGCAGCCTCCAGAGTACTTCAACATGACGGCCGAGGAGTGGCGCAACATCAGCGCGCCTCAGGACGTCAACGGTCCCTGGGATCAGTGCTTTCGCTACGAGCCACCGCTGTCCGTGGCCTCATCGAACAGAACGCAGGTACCTTGCCGAGACTGGGACTACGAGCCTGGTAGCGGCCGCTCCATCACCAGCGAGTGGAACTTGGTCTGTGAGCGGCGCTGGCTTCTCACGCTCGCATCAGTAGTGTACATGAGCAGCGCCATGGCATCGGTAGCTATCGCGGGCAAGTTGTCGGATGACGTCGGCCGCCGACCGATCATCTGCGTCTCCGTCATAGCCCTGGTAGTCTTCGGAATGGCCGTTTGCTTCGCGCGTACCTTCCACGCCTTCCTGGTGCTGCGTGTCATCGTGGCCGCATCGGTGGGAGCCGTCCGACTGACCAGCTTTGTTCTACTCTACGAGCTGTCCACTCCAAAGTACCAGTGTCTCTATTGCGTGTTGGCGATCGGAGGTGCCCTCATCACAGCACCGCTTTATCTGGGGCTAGTAGGTCTCTTTGAAACCAACTGGATCCTCGCGCAGGCGGTGATGATGCTTCCAACGTCGCTGCTCGTATCCGCTCTCTACGTCACAGCCGAGTCGCCACGCTGGCTCATCAGCAAGGCAAGGTACGAGGACGCGGAACGGTCCATTCTCTGGGCGGCTAAGATGAACAGGAAGAGCGTGCATCAGACCATGATGCAGTGGCGCCCCATGCGGGAGGCCCTGCGTCAGGTGGACGTTGAAGTGTCCACCCAAGTAAAGTCGGGCCTGAGTGGCATTCTGAGCTCGCCCACCATGCTCCGTCGTAGCGCCATTCTGTTTTACTGCTGGTTTGTCGCCATACTTGCCTACTACGCACGCTTCCGGGAACATAGATCGGAATACCTCTGGCTGCTTGCAGAGACCATAGCCCTCAAGGTTCCTAGCTTTTTCTCATGTACCGGTTCTTGACGACGCTGGGCCGTAGATCTACTCTGTGCGGCGCATTTGCGGGGTTCTCCCTCAATTTCGGGTGTGCCGTCCTGCTCACGGCGTTCAATTTGTTCCCGCGGTTGGTGGAAATCATGCACTGGGTGTGCAACGTCTTTATGGACATGACAATCACCTTGATATTCACGTTTACCGTCGAGCTGTTTCCGACCGAGGTTCGCAGCTTTGGTCTATGCGCCGGCTACTTTGTCGGTAGGATCGGTAGCATAATAGAGCCTCTGATGTTTGAGCTCAGCCATACCGGGAGCCTTCTGGCTATATCTGTATTGGGCGTGTTCGCCGCCTTGCTTGTACGTTTCTTACCGGAGACCATGTCCTGCGTCATCGTGGATACCATCAAGGATATGGATGCAGTGAAGCTCCAAGAGAAGTTAGATCGGCTAGACGAGCTCTTGAAGAGCTCCGCTAAAGCCATCGTCAATCAGGTCAAGAACCGAAAAAGAACTAAAGGCAAGGCACACGCCAGCGAGCGACACTTAAAGAACGACCTAAACCAAGTTTATCCTCGACACGGTTCATAAAATTCGTGAAGGGAAACTCGTGCGTGATGCGAATATGGGTTGTCCAATCTGTCATCTGTACGACGCTTGCGAAAATGATAACGTTTTTTTTTTTGGACACATTTTACAGAGATTTGAGGTGGCTGACTCTGATGCAGTTATGAATACTGCCTTGGTAATGAGCAGGAAAATGCAATGATATCACTGTTTACGTTGATATTTTCACAACGTGTTGATTTCACATCGAATAACAAATTTTGTTGTTTTGTATATACCTTGCTTTCTGGGTGTCCCTTCTGAACCGTTTTACATTGTCCTACATGGGAGAGCATACAGGACTACTGGGGAGGAAAATAAACAGTCATGCCTTCAGCGGTTGGGACAACAAGCCGTATTTTATTGTTTGTTTTTGAATCCGAGAAATCGAAGATGACGATTCGAAGGCCGCTCCTCGTGCGACTAAAGCACTGGCAAGAGCGAAGCGCTCGTGACCAGACCGTGCTAGGCGAAGTTCAATTTCTTTGCTATGCTGTGTTAGTACTTTGTAAACACTGGGCTGTGAGGACCATAGTGAAGACAACAAGCTCGATAAAGCGCCCCCTATAGTTCAATCTCCGGCCCAGTACTTCGTATCATATATATATGCTGAATATACAACGTTGTCAAAGCTGCTGGTGCGAGCATGCGGCTTGATCTCGTTGATCGATTGCACGTGTTCTCGCGCAAGCGAAACCATAGATGAAGTCACGCTTTCGCGCCAGTAGCTTTGACAGCGTTGTATGTCAAGTAGGTAACAGTATATTGGCGACGTGCGTGATCAGTGGCGTACCAACTTGTTTATGAGTGGGGGAAGGGGCAAACCAGACCCGACCCCCCCCCCCCCCAGGGCCGTGGGTGGTGCACTTGGTATCCAAGAGTCAAAGAAAGAATAAAAACATTTAGAGACAAGGACAGACAGCAAAGTTCTTTCAACTAGCAAGTTGCAACACACATTTAGTGATGTCTCCTTCGATACGTATTATCTCCCTCCTAACTTTGAAACTAATGAGGAAGTTACGGAAAAAATTAATATATTTAAATACGCCTGGAAAAAGGACAAAATCCCCAAATACCCTAGAAGATAAAGACAAAGAAAATATGAAAGAAAAAAGGAAACACCATTGACAAAATCAGATAGAGGGCCCTTTGACTAATTCAGCTCTGGCTTCAGGTAGTCCATCTCAACTCTGGCCAGCCCAAGAAGGAGACAGCGATATTGTGTTCGTCACCGGCTATCCTGTATGCTTCAATATTCTCTCGGCCGAGCTTGTGCTTGTGTCTTCCAATTATGCTGGTGTCCTGGAACCGGGCTTCACACTCCTTGCAGAGGCGTTGATGAACAACTATAAGGAGTATTCACTGGGCGCCATATTTGTGGGTGATGTCTAGAGCGCATGCTCTGAACGAGCCCACATTAATAGGCTGCTAAGACCGGCAATCTTGAGGGTGCGGAATGCACGTTACAAAAGAACTGTGGAAGCTCGCCATCAACACGCGCTCAGCAGTCGTGCACACAGCTATGGCCGCCAGTGAATACTTCCTATTGGATGAAAAGAGTCGTTTGAAGCACGGGAAACCTCGAGGACGTGCTCTCGTAGGCGGGTGTTCAGGCAACGCCCTGTCTGACCAATGTATCGGTCACCGCGCATGAAAGAGGGATGGAGTGTACCACTCCCTCTTCACAGGGAACAGTCTGATTGGCATGTTTGACGGAGCATCCTTTGGGGGCTTCGTTGTTGTTCACTCGTCTGCAAAGTTGTTTTAGGCGCAACTTGCACGAGAAGACAATTGAAGTGTTGAAGCGCGCTGCAATTCCCTTCAGTCTGTGTGCAGAGTTGTGCACATATGGTATGGAGATAACATGTAAAGGCTTACTACGTGGAGCACGGGGCCTTTGGGTGGCTAAAATTATCTGAACAAGAATAGTGCTCAGAATACCTTGCGGATAACCAGCTTTGAGGAGACGTTCTTGTTGTTTTGCAATGCTTAAGCTTAAAAGTGAGAACATGATTTGGCGCGAGCAGATGAAAGGAGGACACCGAATGATTCCATGTTTTACCGACTACAGGCTCATGCAGATTTCAAGGAAGGAGGTGTCACAACAGTTACGCCTAATGGAGACGATCCTCCCACAACAGATAAACATCACTTTTGGTCCAGCTTATGGAACACACCCATCTTTCCGGTTCCTCCAAATACACCATCTTTCTTATTTTCTTTGACTCTATCTTCTAGTGTATTTGGGGATTTTGTCCCTTTTCCAGGCGTATATAAATATATTAATTTTTCCGTAACTTCCTCATTAGTTTCAAAAGTTAGGAGGGAGATAGTACGTATTGAAGGAGACATCAGTAAATGTGTGATGATAGTTGAAAGAACTGTGCTGTCTATCCTTGTCCCTAGGTGTTTTTATTCTTTCTTTGACTCTTGTACTTTCACCAACCCGCGCTTTGTTCTTTGACTTAGGATCACTTGGGCGCCGCCGGCCAGTGTTTGTCCTGCCCAGTGGCGGCTTTTTTCTGGGGGGGGGGGGGGCAACACATGCCTTGCCCCCCACTCTGAGAGCTGGAGGGGGGGCAAGCGCCCCCTTGCCCCCCCGGTTGGTACGCCCATGTGCGTGATCAAAAGCGTCGCTGTGGTCGGCCTTCCACGATTGGCCGAATGTTCACTATGACGTCGGCAAAGGATTTCTCATCGACAGGAATAAGAGGAATGTTAGAACTTCAATTTTGACGGTGTTGGCAGTGTTGGTTTCAGAGCGCTATGATTTCAAGCTTTCACCATGCTCATTACAAACACCATCGAACTTGTTGCTCGCAAGGTAATGACGTCACGAGAGGTAACCATACGAGGGCGCCACCAAAACATCTCGCCGCTAATACTCCGTTTCGTACTTAATATACAGAGGCTCTTGTGGGCCACGTTTAAATAAAAACTCGGCGAGCATAAGTGCCCTGCCAGTGTCCCTTTAAATCCTTTATTTATTTTTTTCCTTCTGCATGATTCCTTTCCTTCACCTTAAATTTTAAGCCAAGTTCCTTGCCTTTTCCATTTTTGTAACTATCGATCACCGGGCAGTACGGGATATCGCCAGGATCCCCTTTGGAGAAGGAAACAACAACAGCCACAACAATGTTCCGAAACTTCAGATATTTGTTGCCGATTACCTGAAGCTTTATCTGAAACCACAGAAAACGGAGCTTCGCGTGCTTTAGAAATGCTGAAACAGGCCGCGATGGAGCAGAATAACGCAATGGCCTGAACGTCCTGTCTCCGTCTCTAAAGCTCAGGAGAGAGTCGGATTCTCGAATCGTGACAATCGCCAGTTAGGCCTCGCTGCACTAAACACCAAGATGGCGACGTTTACAATAACATCGGGGGATGGACGGCCGGCACTCTAGGCGTCTCTTCTTTGCTGGCTTTGTGCACGGGGTTACCTAACTTTCTGTGGAAACGAAGAGAAAGCTATACTCGTATGGAACTCAAAATCCATAGTAAGAAAAAAATCCGGCTTCTCGCGGAGGATTGCTGATTGACTCCTTTATGTGGCGAATTAAAATATAAGCGTGGAGGTAAATTTTAGATGAGCTCGCCGTTATTTTATTAAAACGTACACGTTTAGAACGCCAAAAACAGTTTCTTTCCCCGACAACTCAATATTGCAAAAACTATTTTCTGTAGCGCAAAAATAACATGCAAAACGTCTCGTTTTATATTTATGTGACAACGAGCACAGAGGCTAAATTTCTCATCTACGTCTGGGAGACTCATCGCCCGTTCACGCAGACCAAGTTCTAGGCTGTATAAGCATACACACAACCCCGAGGTAGAGTCACTGAATAGCGGGCTAACACACACCAGCTTGGAGCACGTGGAGCGAAAGCTCGTGCTGCAGAACCCAGAGATCCGGGGTTAAATCCCCGCCCCTGCTTGTTTCGATCTTGATTTAAAGGCCTCAGGCTAGCAGTTGTACTGCACTGGCTAAATTTCTTATCTACAGTGTGGGTAACAATGTCGCCATGTTCTGGCAGACAAACCTCCTGCTGTAAAAACCAACTACCGACCAATCACTTTTACTGAATAGGTTCACTGAATAGGAACATAGTTGACTGAATAGGAACACATAGAAACACAGCGTCACTGAATGTGAACCCAGTATTCAGTGACACTATGCGGAGAGGTAGAGGGGCACATGGTGGGACACCTCCTTATTCATAGGAAAAACTTTGTGGCCGCAAAGAATATGTGCCACGCTGAGAACGTTTCTTTTTTCTACAGGTCAACGCATATAAAGTATTATTAAATGCTACTTGCTCGTTCCAGTGAAAACAAAAAGTGGTGATGCCGACAAAACGACGACGCAAGCAGCCACCAGCATGACCCACGAGGATGCGATGTCACGCTTGAGCTCGAGCACGTCGAGCTTGTGAACACGACAGAACATTGCTTGCAAAGATCCGCCGAACACCGATCAGCGCTAGTCATGGACGAGAAGAAAATACAAAGGAAGAGTCGGCACTCAACGTGCACCATCGGCACCGTGGACGAGTCAAAGCCCGGCGATCAGAAGCCAGCCAGGCAGGCTAATCCCATGCCTGTTGAAGACAGCAGGCTGACCAAGAGAACTACGTCAGCTGAAGGGCCGGCCACTGAGGCTAGGCCAGTGGGAGAGGCTAAGTCCATCGTAGAGACTGTTTCAGACGAAGTGTCGCTGAGCGTTAAGCAACCTCCAGCTAATCCCCAGGAACCGTCTAAACCCACCGAGCCTCAACTCATAAAATCAGCACCGCTGCCCAGTCCTCAAGAAGGCTCGTCTATTGATGACAAGTCCCCCATGGTCCCACCTTGGAAAAATGTGGAGAAAGAAAGGACTCCTGAAATGCTTAAAGTGAATAAAGTCACCGGTGTTCAACTGGAGACTGCATGGCAAACGCACAAGGAGCACGAACAGCCGGGCTTTGACTTGACAGCGACCTTCGGCAACGGCTGCTTGCAGTACTCGGCGCTGTTTATTGCCATGATGGCTCAGTTCGCTCTCATCACCCACAACTTGCTACCGAACATCATAGCCCCCAGCGTTGACCACTGGTGCAAACAGCCTCGAGAGTTCTTCAATATAACGGCCGAGGAGTGGCGCAACATTAGCGCCCCCTTTGATGTCAATGGGGTCTGGGATCACTGCTTCCGCTACAATCCCCCGTTGTCCGTGGCATCATCCAACCGAACTCTGGTACCTTGCCAAGAATGGGACTTTGACCCAAGCAGTGGCAACTCAATCATCAGAGAGTGGAACCTGGTCTGTGATCGGCGATGGCTGCTCAAGTTCGCTTCAGTAGCGTACTTCAGCAGCGCTTTGGCAGTCACTCCAATCGTGGGGTACTTTTCGGACGAGGTAGGCCGTCGACCGGTCATCTACATCTCTGTCATTGTCTTGCTGGTATCCGGAACGTCCATCTGCATCGTGAATACCTTCGCACCCTTCGTGGTGCTGCGTGCCTGTGTGGCCGCCTCAGTGAATGCCGTTCGAATAACCAGCTTCGTGCTGCTGTACGAGCTGTGCGCTCCGAAGTACCAGATACGGTACTGCATGTTAGCGCTCGGCTGCAGCCTCATGACAGCACAGCCTTCTCTCGGCGCACTAGGCCTCGTCGGGAGCAATTGGATTCTCGCACAGGCTCTGATAATGCTTCCCACATCGCTGCTCGCATGCGCCTTCTACGTCACAGCCGAGTCGCCACGCTGGCTCGTCAGCAAGGCCAAGTACGAAGACGTGGAGCGGGCCATACTCTGGGCGGCCCAGATGAACAGGAAAGGCGTGAGCCACATTAAGAGGCAGT
The DNA here is from genome assembly GCA_037355805.1 of Ixodes ricinus. Taxonomy (NCBI): domain Eukaryota; kingdom Metazoa; phylum Arthropoda; class Arachnida; order Ixodida; family Ixodidae; genus Ixodes; species Ixodes ricinus. The sequence continues at coordinate 55,974 of JAZHYW010054367.1, read as the reverse complement.
GGCGCACCATCTGCGAAGCCCTGCGTCAGGTCGACGCTGCAGTGTCCGCCCGAGGCAAGTCGGGCCTGAGCGGCATCCTGAGCTCGCCCATCCTCTTCCGTCGCGGCGTCATCCTGTTCTTCTGCTGGTTTGTTGCCGTCGTCGCATACTATGCGCGCTTCGAGACACACAAAGCGGACTCCATCTGGCTGCTTTTGACCAGCGTAATCCTCAAGGTTCCCAGCTTCCTCCTGGCGTACTGGTCCTTTACGAGGGTGGGTCGTAGGCGAACCTTGTGTGCTGTGTTCGTGGGGTTCTCCGTCATTTTCGGATTCGATGTCCTGTTCATGGAGCTGGAGCTTTTTTCGGTGTTGGTAGAGGTGATGCACCGGGTGTGCGACGTCCTCATAGACGTCACCATTACCCTGTTATTCACGTACAGCCTAGAGTTGTTCCCGACCGAGGTTCGGAGCACCGGTCTATGCGCCGCGTACTTCTTCGGAAGGCTTGGCAGCTTGGCAGCACCTGTCTTCTTTGATGTTGCCCGGACGGAGACCCTTTGTGCCGTTAGTGTTGGCGGCGTTCTCGCTGCCCTGACGGTGCTCTTTCTTCCGGAGACCAAGTCCTGCGCTATAGTGGACACCATCATGGACATGGACGAAGGGAAGTACCACGAGAAGATGGTTCGTCTCAACCACATCCTGAAGAGCTCCGCTCAAGCCACCGCCATCCAGCCCAGAAAACACCCGAGAAGATCCTTCACCAAGCGATGTGAGCGAAGTGAGCGAACCGTCAAGACTGACATGCGTCGACACAGTTCGTGAAATTCATGTGGGAAGAAGTTTTGCGCATCATACTTTGTTTCACCTTGAGTCTTACCACAGTTTACGGTGCGATCCTAGAATGCCGACCAGGCGGTACCAGAGGTGCAGTGTCACGGCGCTAATCGTCCTTGTGTGCGTGCTATTACTGCTATCAGGCGGAGTAAATGCGCCGCCATCCTTTGCCTATTTTTTTGTGTGATTGCTTCAGGTAGTAATGGGAAACTCACAACTACAACGATCTTAGTGATGATTCACCTTTGGCGCTGTTTGATTCCATGGCTTCATCGGATTGTGTTGTCCGCTGCGGTACGACTTAAAGCGAAACAAAGTATGCGTTATTTTATCAATTGTTTGTACGGGACCCGTGAGAGCTCCACTGGCTTACCGTATAACTCTTTTTTTTTCTCGTAAACTCGGACTATTCGATCCCCAATGAATGATGCCTAATAATTTGTGAAATATATTGCATCACAGTTTATGTTAATACCTCACACTGTTTTTGTTTTAAATCGTTTGATCGATTTGGTTGTACTGTCTTTTCTTCTTGGTATCATTTCTGGTTTGTTGTAGACGCGACACTATTCGCAAAAAACTTCCACGTTTTTTTTTGTTGCAAAAATGGAGCATATTGGTTGGATTTTTGGCGTAAAAACACTACGTTTTACATGTAAATGAGATTAGTTGCGTATTATAGGTGTTGACAGGTTAATGGTTGTTGTCCTTGAGTAGTTTGTGCATACCCAAGGAGGAAATTGGTGAAGTATCAATGTTATAATAAAAAATGGAACAATAACGGAAGGTACCTATGTACAGAGTTTTGTTTATATAAACATTTTTCCTCGAGACTGAAATTCCCTAGCATCGAAAGGGTTTGGATGCTGCGATTTAAACGTAGAATCATGGATGGTTGAGTTACTAAAGCGTCGTGCATGTAGAGCCAAGAAAAGTTGTTTGAAACGAAATAATGTTCTCCATACAGAATAAATATGTTCTCCATACGTATAATGTTCTCCATGCATGTTTGTCCAGCATCCGGATAAACACGGATAGACCGCGAGACACCGAGAACGGATACCACATATTTGAATTTGAATTTATTTATCTCTCAACATTACATTGTGAGATGGGACGCAAGGGAAAAAGCTGCGTGGTGCAGCTTGAGGGCCCCCTGCGCCCCTACACACGACAGCAGTGGGCAGGAACAGAAGAACATTTCCAATAAAAGTACACTGACACATTCAACGTAATGGGGCACTATACATATTTCAGTGAAAGGAACAGTTACACAATTCTTACACAAAATGTAGATCTAACAGATGAAGGACATCGATAAATTTTTTCTTGGGGGTTGTTTCTATAGAAATATTATTATGCAAAAGAATGTTGAGATAAAGCGGTAAGTTATAACATAATGATTGGGCGCGATGAGATGTGCGGCAAAATGGCAATGACCAAGCAATGTTGTGACGTGTGTTATATGCGGGTGTGTGACGATTGAGTTTAAACATACTTAACAGGACATCATTGTTAGTCGCGACAGCACTCTTATACATACACAACAATTTGAAAGCATAAAGAGAGGTTGACTTAATAATACTGAACTTGAAAAAATATTGTTCGGTATGCGTGCACCATGAAACATTCGCAATCAGCCTTACTGCCCTTTTTTGCGCAAGAAGTAATTTGAGTTTGTTTTGTTTTGTGGTTGTTCCCCAGATGATATGACAGTAAGTAATAATAGGTAGTAAAAAGGCATTATAAATGAGGATTTTAACACTTGTCGGAAGCGAGTATCTATGGCGACACAGTACACCAATTATTTTGTTAATTTTCATGCATGTATGTTGAATCTGTGCATCCCAGTTAAGCGTCTCGGAAAACACAACGCCTAAGCATTTCATCGTTGGTACGATATTGATCTTGCTTTGTCCTAGTAGAAGATGGATATCTTCAGATATTACTTTATTCTTCGTTCGAAATATTATAGCTTTAGTTTTGTTAGTATTAACCTTCAAGTGATTTTTTCGGACCATTGGTGCAAGTATGAAAGGAATCGATTGCCACATGCAGACAACTCGCCAACCGTTTTTCCTGTTACAAGCATTGTAAGATCATCAGCATAGGCAATAATATTTACTGAAAGGGGAGCATAAAAATATCATTAACATATATCAAAAATAACAGAGGGCCTAAAATACTACCTTGCGGTATACCAGATGACAGTTTCTTTAGCTCTGATGAGAAGTAATTATGTGATACCATCTGATTACGGTGCATTAGGTAGGAGTGGAGAAGTGATAAACTTACGCCCCTGATCCCATAATGATTGAGTTTATATATTAGCACGTTATGGTTGAGTAAGTCGAATGCTTATTACTACACAGATGCCAGTCACAGTCCCAGCGTCGAAACCAGGGTTGAGGTGTGCCTCACCTTCGGGTTAGAAGACCAAGTTGTGGTCATCCAGCGATCTGACGCAGACTTGGCTAACCTCGCACGGATTCTCGAGAAGCCAATCAAGCAAAGGACCAAAGAGGAGAGCACCAAGGTCAAGAGCCTACGACTGAGGGATGGAAAGCTGTTATATGTGAAGGAAGACGAACGACTCCTTTTCGTGATGTCCAAGAGCATGCGTAAAACACTGTGTGTCAAGTTTGACTACTTGCAGGGACATTTTAGCACAGACCGAACTGTGTCGAAAATGAAGGAACTCTATTGGTTTTCTCGGGTGAAACGCTATGTGCATCAGCACATCCGTAGGTGTTTCGAGTGTCTGTTCACGAAGGTACCAGGAGGGAAGAAGCCTGGACTTCTGCACTCTATACCGCCTGGGAAGAGGCCATTTCAAGTTGTACACGTGGACCATGTTGGTCCGTTTGTGAGAAGTTCCAAGAAAAACCAGTGGATCTTGGTGCTGGTGGACAATCTGACCAAGTTTGTACGCCTCTACCCTGTGCGAGACACTTCGGCAAGGAACGTACTGCGGTGCATGCAGAGTTTTGTCACAGAGTTTGGACTACCGGAACGCATCATTTCGGACCGTGGTTCCTGTTTCACATCCCACAGCTTTGAAGCCTTCTGCCAGGAAAATGATGTGGCTTGATTCTGAAGGTTTCCAGCTGAACGTAGAGAGAAAAAATCAAGGAGTGGAGAAAAAGAGACTCACTGCTGGACTATCAACCATTTACTGAAATTCTTTTTATTTTTCATCTACCATCATGAAATATACTATTTACTGAAATTCTTCTCTTTTTTTTCCTTTTCCATCTACGGTCATGAATTATACTATTGATACAGTGTTCTATACTTCGTTTCAGCTTGGGTCCAGACGCAGCCGATGCTACAAGCACGAGCGTGTGGCCCTGAACAGTGCCTGTACTGCACGAGCGCGCGTGCTTGGCAGGGACGCTGGAAGCCCGGAGCTCGCACTTGTAGCATCGGCTGCGTCTGGACCCAAGCTGAAACGAAGTATAGAGAGTTGTAGTGGCAAGAGCGGCGGCCACCGCCTGAAGATTTTGCCCGTAGACGACACCGTAGCGCTGCTGTTCTGTGCCCTAGGAACTGTGGCAAGAGGCTTGAATAAAGAAGAACGAAGCGCCGGCGACACACGCGCTTCATGTCTAGAGCCCAGCGGACATGGCCTCGTCTCGTCCTTCCTAGATATTGCTACAGGAACGTGCCTTTGTCAGCCTTGTTGTCGGCGCTGCTCGGCGTGCACGAGCCTCGTACTACTGTGGTTCGACTGGAGCTTTTCACGACGCAGAACAAGTGCTAATGTAAAAAATTGTAAATTTTCCTTTGCACGAATGCCTCTAGAGTGCGTACTATCTTCTACTTTTATTATTCGCGTGTTTTTGATGGAGATCATTTGATTAATATCGACCCCCCCCCCCTTTCCCAGTACTGACAGGTAGGTCGTTCAGCAACGCTATCACTTGGGCTGTACGCTTAATAGCTGCGAAAGAAACCACACGGTAGTGATATAACAAGAAAAGATAGACAAATAAAGCTCAATAAATCTCTCAATTTTTTAATGGTTAGAGGAACAAAAACTGGTGTATTGTTTTTTGTCATCGTGTCGCTGATGCGGGGACCAGCGTTGTGTAAGGTGCAAGGCGGAGCGCGTTTGGCAACGGCCAAGGTGCCACTGCAACTGGCGAACATATAACAAATTGTTTTTTGTGGAAGAAAGTCTACGAAGAAAAATAACTCGATTGGGTGTACATGACGCATTAAAATACGATATGAACACAAACTTCAACGACCCTTAATATGAAAAAAATATTCTCAACTCAATGCTTTATGACTTCTCAAAAGTGGTAATACACTTCACCGACATACACAGCAAGCACATGGCAGATATCCAGCAACATAGTACGCAAAAAGACTACAAAATATTCGTAATATAATGCGGCATAGAATCCTAACCTCTTCGCCATTGACGATGTGCACATAGACCCGAAGGATAAGGCGCGGTTCAAAATGTCTCTCGCACACCGCTGATGTCTCGGCGAGGCGTTTATCTTCTCGATGAATATTTCCCCCACTGTAGTCTGCGCGACTCCTCTTTGGCGCACGAAACAGCGACGGCTTACGATCGCTGGTGGCTGCCCTTGTTGACCGGGTTGCCCGACTTGCATCCCGGCGTGAAGCAGTGTGTGCGTACGTATTTTTCCTTGCATTTATGACCGAGACGGCAACGGAACGGGGAAGACTCCCCACCACTACACCACAAAGAAAAGTGCTACGGTGCTACATTCGCGTACCGCCTCAGCTTCGTCGTCTTCTACGCTCATCGCACATCTGCCATCTGCCACAAATTCTCCTAGGGCACGGAACTCCAGCGCCACTCACGGCATCTACGTTGACCGTCTTCACGCGGCCCATTGTTAGCGGGCGCCGCTCTTGCCACTACACCCTCTAGAACACTGTACTATTGAGTTCCCAGGGGTAACTTCTTCTCCGGTATGATATTTGGTGGCTATAGCGTTCACATGTTCCTGACTTGGTTTCTCACTTGGGGCGCTCCCAGAACAGCTCAGCTCCAAGCAGTCACAGATGGTGTGGCTCACACACTGAACTCATCACACCATCCAAGGGCTAACCGCCAGGTAGAGCGAGTGAATCGAACCCTGGTACCGTGCATTATGGCTACATCGAGGACCCAACTAACAAGGACTGGGATCAGAACATCAAGCAGGTAGAGAGCTACCTGAACACAGCATATAATGCCTCACCAGGCACTAGCCCCTTCAGGCTTCTGCATGGATATCAACCAAGGATGCAAGACGGCGTTCTCAGATGGCTAAACACAGAGAATGATGAGTGGGTGTGTCCAGAGCAGCTTCAAGAGGCGGCTCAAAATGACATAATGACCCAGAAAGGAAAATCGAAGCAGTACTTCGACAGGCATCACTTCGCAGCGGAAGGGCTGAGCGTTGGAGACGTAGTTGTCATGCGCTGCATTCCAAAGCACACCGGTGTCCCAACAAAAACCCAGAAGTAGTTCCGAGGCCCGCTGACTGTGACGGAAGTACTTCCAGCGGAAACCTACAGAGTGACCGAGATGAATGGAAAGAAGAAAGTCTACTCAACAACCGCCCACATCAGCCAACTCAAGAGATGGGGTGGAAGATGCCAAGAACCGTCCGACCAATCAAGCACCGACGAAGAAGACAGTGTGTCGAGACGTAGCACGCGTGTGCCCAAAAGACCTTCGTACCTTGGGGACTATGCCACATGAACTGAGGACAGTTCGCTGCCAGGAATGGCCGAGTGTTAGCGAAATCCGAAAACGAAGGGAGCAACATTGGGCAGACGGCCAGCGATGCGGGAAAGATGGCGGCATGCAAGTGTGCGTTCGCCGCACGTGTAACTTTAAATTTAATTTTCCTATATTAAAGTCTTAATTTTCCTAAAAGTTTGTTTAATCGGAGGAAAAGCAACATATCACTGTTAAAATTTCTCGTCAATGTCAGCGTTTTTGATACTGTGCATGCAATCCACCTGGCTGAGCTGCAGACATCTCTTACAATATTATCATTTTCGTGATTGTTGTTTAGCAGGAATTGCTTGAGAAGCCGAGAATTCCCAACAACCGAAACCCGGATTTAGCTATACTTCGTCTCATCCTACGATGGACTAAAGGCCAAAGCCACGGGCCGCCAAGTCCAATCACGTTCCACGCTAAATTATGACACGCTTAGCATTGATTAGGTTTCGACGAATAATGCTCCGAATCCAAAAACGCTGCGCCATTTTTATAGCTTCGACACTGGGAAGAGCCAGTAGGTCGCGGCTTTCTTTGCAATGTAAATTTGTTCAGTGACTCATTGCTCAATCGGAACCACTGTCCGCCCATTCCCATCAGTGATCCGAGACGCGGGCACCGATACGTGCATCGAAGCGAGATACCACGCAATTTCTAAGTGGCTCGTGATTGGATCTGGCGGTTCGTAGCTTCTGCCTTTAGTCCATCCTAGGGTGAGACGAAGTATAGGAGTCAGCGGGGCTGTTTATAGCATTTTTTTCGTTTCTAGTTAATATCAGCGTCTTTGAAGCTACATGAGAATGATAATATTGTAAAAGATTTCTGCAGCTCAGCCAGGTTGAAGAGTAGATGGCATGCACAGTATCAAAAACGCTTATACTGACGAGAAATTTTAAAAATGATATCACAGGACTTTAGACTCTATACGACGCTTATTCAGGATGACTCCGGATTACACTCAAACGTGTGTAGGCATCGAATTGGTCAAAATTACCGGCCACTAGGGAATTGAAGGAACACCTTTCCCATAATTCATCGTGTGAGGGCCGGGGCGCTTGGGTAAGTTAGAAAATGGTACATTAGCGCGCACACACCGCGCACAAGTAGCCCTCGCAAAAAAGAAGGAAAAAAAAACATTCACGCCGCCTTGAATATATAGCTTCGTTTTGTATCTAGTCTTTGTTTTCCTCTACGTCTATTAAACCAATACACAAAATTGTCCGCCATTGTCTCCTTGTGATCAGGTAAACAAACCCTTTTTTTCTTTCTAACAAGGATGTTTTCTGTTTTCTGTCGTTCTCAGTCACGTGGGTTCAGTATCATGGTATGCGGGACGAAAAAATAAATAAAACCTTTCAGCCTGAAATATGCGAGAAAATATAGGTGAAGAAAAACAAGAATGTGTGACAATCATGCCTTTTTCGTAAACACCTTCCAGCGGCGTGGACAGATCAAAACGTTGTTTTACCGCATACCAGAAGGGACGGCATTCAAGATGGCTGCGCCCTTGTGAAAAAAGTGTATAGGGCAAGCTAGAGTCACTAAATAAGCTACGCTTTCAGAGTACCGAAACTCCCAATTTACGCGTCTGAAGCGCGTCAGGCGCCGCCATCTTGGGTCCGCGCGAAGACGGAGGAGTGACTGTAGCTGAGCCAAGCCGAGCTGTAGCCGTCGTCTACGCCAGCTGCCGCGGCCGCAGCTGTGGCCGCGAATCGAAGTCGTGTTGTTCGTATCTCGACGCAATACGGAAAATGCGCGTGCCGTGTGACGGACTTCAGCGTGCGCGCGCAGTAAACAGCAAACAGCAGCAGGCAGAGGATCGCTGGATCCAAGATGGTGGCGTTGAGAAAACGTGATGATGATGATAGCAACTCACGTGACTGCCGCTGTCCAATGATGCCACAGCGAACCAGAATATTGTTGAATAGAGCGACTGTATTGTCGGTAAAATGCCAAAGAAATGGAATGCGGTACTCTGAAAGCGTTGCTTTATTTAGTGACTCTAGGGCAAGCAACTTCGTCTGCTCGTAGCACACCTCGTGCGTTTGTTCACCTCGCCCCCGCCCGTCTCCCGGACCTCAACCAATGAAGGTGCGAATATTTATGCTTCGTCATCGCGCCTTCTCTACGCGTTCTTTGTGTTGCCGTTTGATTGGCGTGCCCCGTTTTACATTTTAATGCGCCAAAGACTCAGTTTAGAACATTTCCTCGTGGCCAGACTCCTAAGCATTTCACTAACACCCTGCAGCCAATCAGATCGCGGCATTCGCCCATTAAAGCCGCAGTCCCGCCGTTTACGCGAGTTCCGAATAAAAAGTTCTGAGACTGATTTGGTGGCGTAAAAAGAAAGGGCAGCACAATGGCGCGCGCGCTAAGAAGCCCCTCTATACTGGGAAAAGTGACGCCATTCATTGTTGTAGAAATTTGCTCGAGGTACGTGCCGCGCGCCACTTCTGGGAAATTCATGACGTCTGAAATCTAGCCCAGTGCTGCGCTCAACGTTATTAGATTAACTCAGTTACGGAACTGTTCATAGCCGCTGCATGCACGAACACCCCCACTCACACTACGACTCGCCCGGAGTCGCTCGACGCGCCGCCGGACGGCTGCATTGAGGAACTGAATCGGGATACGTTCGTCTCAACGTTACTAGAAACGTAAAAACTAACGAAAAAACTCTTTGTAGTAACTTTTATTGGAGATGAGTACAAAATGGGGGCGCCTGATGTTTTCTACAATGTTTAGTTTTCAAGGTTTTTGCAGCACAATTAATATTGTTTTTATACAACCATGCCTCAGCGGGGATTTCAGGTAGCGCGTCCCGACCTAGGCGCATTTTAACTTCAGGGGTATCTCGAGGCGCGTCCGCTCAGGGAGACGGGGCGGCACACCTGCAATCCGATTGAAGCTAAAAATAGATGTCACGTGCAGTTCCTCGAGTGACCGCTGCGGAGAAATGGCGGCGCTGTGATCGCCATTTGGCGCTTCAGCTGTGCTCTTTGGAATGCGCAGTTATAATATAAAAATAAAGATGGCGCTTCGATCGACTCCAGGCGGATTGAAGTGAGTGAGGGGGTACACCTCTCCGCGGGAGTTCCACAACTGAGGTAATCTAATAACGCTGGCTGCGCTATGCCGCCATGATCTTCCCAAGGGCTGCACGTTGCACGTGCCTCGTGCATCGGACGCACCTTGCGCTACTTTTGGAACATAGGGCTTTGGCGCGCGCAACTGTCGAAGGGATCGAGGTACGTTCCTGTGTCGTTATGATGTATTGGCGTCGCTCTGTGAACATTGTGGCCATAAAATCTCGTGTATAACGCAGCTTCAAATGTTCACAAAACGACATCATTTGGCGTACAGAGACAACAAAGTTCCCTTCCTTCGATGCTGCGCGAGCATCACCGACCTGCCCGCTCTTTTTAATCTATACAAAATCAATCTCGGAACATTTTTTTTTATTGCACCTCATACATTCTACGCAAAAGCGCTGTGTTCGTTTCCGGCATGAATATCTGCGGTGACCTCTCACGCATTCGAGACCGTCAGACTGTCACGGATAACGAAGGAGATGCATGTTAAACTGAAACTAAATGCTTAGTAGAGTGTTTGAGGGAACCGTCTTTGCTCGTCTGATACAGTACGATTCCCTACGGCACAAACTGCGCATGTGCGAGTCTTTCGTGGTAGCGCATGCGCAGTTCGTACCATAGGACCCGTCGTACCGTAAACCGCATGCAGGCAAAAACTCTCTAACCAGGTGAACGTGTGCCTACAAGCCGCGGAAGAAATCCGCGCATCTTGCGTCGGCGACGAAAGAGCGACGGATTCGAAGAAACCCGTTACCCCTTTTTGGGAACGTTCCGAACCAGAACATACGATGACGACCGAGAACGAGCCGGAACGTTCCAGAAGGGTATACGGAATTATAAAATACAGAAGCGCGGGGCCGAGCGGGGGGCTCGATCACCGTTCCTCCGCGTGGCAACTGCGTGCGTTGCCAACTGCGCCACGCACGCGGTAATACAAGCAAGAAGCACGTCTCAAACGATGTCTGCTGAACTGTTTTTTTTTCAAGTGATATTTTAGCAGTTTGACCGCGACTGAGGAACTCCGGAGGGCAAAGCACAAGGCAGGAAACTTGCTTTGCTTTTTGCTTCGCTGTAGTACTTACTACAGCGAAGGTAGTCGTCAAGAGTGACGACTACCTAGTCAACCCTCTAGCGCAAAAGCGCGCATAAAAACAAATGCGTCTAAAATACGCTTTTATTTTTTTTTTTTACGGGTTTGCGTTTTTGGACGTTACACGCGCTACCGGCGTGTACAGAGAATATAGTATATGCTTCCGGCTACCGCCCAGTCGCATTGTTGCGCTCTAGCCGGTGGCGTGTGTATACGTACACAAACGCGGGGACCAAGTGGACGGACGTTTGTGCGACCGAGGAGACAGCTTTAACGCGCGATGCGAACCCGAGTCCTCTCGAACGTACAGGGGGAGAGCACGCGTCCGAAAGCCGACGACCCCATCTCCCGCCGCGCCGCGTCCCACTCGACCAAGGCGTGAGCGCTGGGTGTCTACTCCCACAATGACACCAACAAAAGGAGCGACACCCCGTCCGTCCGGACCCCCACCGAGGCACACAAAAAATCGACAACGACAAAACACGAAAGGTCGCTGCCGTGTCCGTTTGAGAGGTAAACAACAATCATCAACACGAGCGCGCTGGACAGGGCGCCGGTTTAGGGACCCGATATCTCGCGGCTCGAGCCTGTCTCACTTGGAGCGAAGCAGAAGCTACGACTCAGCCGATCCGATCGTGCATCTTTTTGAACGCGTTGGTGCCCCGACTGCGGTCCATCTGAGTTGATGAGAAGAAAAAAATAATAATAACAGCAACGGAAGGAGTGTGACAGTCACAGCTGGATTGGAGCAGCGCCGGACTGCTAGGCGTGAAGAGGACACGCATAAAAAAAACGAGTGAGGTTTAAAAGGGGACTAACACTACGGGACAAAAAGAAAGGCGTTCATTTGTCACTGGACCCTTTCCGTACCCGCCACTGTATTTTTTTTTCCTGCTCTCGATGGAGATGCATGGGATAAAAAACGCGAAAGAGGGTGGACGCGTATGCACGCTGGTGTCCGAACCCCGTTTTCATTGAGGCTTCTTTTTGTGATCGAAAGAGCGTGAAGCACTTAGGGAAATATGTGCATACTCGCGCACATACGCAGATTCTACTACACACACTGGCTGGACGCAGGAAGGCGGCGCGTGGGCGTCCCTTCTTTTTTATGGCCAGTCGCGAAGCGTATGGAACTAATGGAGATGGAAGGATGTTGGGAGCATCGAGTTTCACGCTGTGGCGACGAGGCCCATATACAGAGCGCTCTCCGATTTGTCTAAACGAGCGGGTTGGTGCAGTGTCGGGTTTCAGAGGTTACGGTTTGTATCAGGGTGTTACAAAGCGCGGTACGATTGAGTGAGGGGACGCGTAAATAGGGAGTTTAAGAATAGCGTACGCAAAGGCTTTGAGTACGCGAAGAATAGCGTCGTTGCCAGTGTGCACACGCGCCGAACTCTAACCGCGTTTTGCGCTTTGCGTGCGATATTTTTAGCGTACGCTATTTCTCGGAAGTATGCGTGCGTACGCGAACAGTCCTTACGCTCCTTCCAAGGAGGATCCGTGATGCGCGAGGAGGTTAGCTATGAGCCAAGACGAACAGAATTAGAAAACAGCGACTCCCAGGACCGTGGCCGCTGCAGCTTTGGCGGTCGTCGTGAGGGCGACGTCGGAGGCATCCGCGCGGCTGCGATTTTCGATACAGGACGACATCGCACGCGGCGGGGTGCACGCCACAAACGGCTTGGAAGACGCAGCAGGGAGGGGGGGGGGGCAACGATTGCCGGCTACTTGCTGTTTACGAGGCGCGAACGTTTCTCGGCGAAGGTACGCGCTGTGCGAAAGACAGACGAGACCTCTCTGCCGAGGCGATGCAAGTGAACGCGATTGGTCAACCGCTCCCGTCACATTCTCATATTTAAACATACTGTAAACGATCTATTTTTCGCGGGCTCAATATTTCGAGATTTAGGTGAAGGCTGAAGTTTTGGAACAATTCGAGGTTCTAATTTTGCGACGCGGTGGGTTCTCAATATAGATTCCACTGTGTTTACAATTTACTGAATCGTTCGGGGGACGTTATTTTTCGCGAATTGTAGGGATTCGCGAAATTCGCGAAAATTAGGTCTTCGCCAAAAATTAGGTCGTTTACAGTGTATCATATGTTTTTCTAAACCAGAAAATTTGTTTCTTCTTTTCTCTCAAGTTACATCCTTTGTGTGTGAAATGAAAATTGTTACTGTATCTTGATGGCGTTGCAAGCGCAACGTGCTCAAGTTTGTTGTTTCGCGTTGCGGCGGAAAAACGCCATTCTAAACCTTTTTTGAGCAGCGTGCGCTAACGCAAGCGCTACATTTAGCTCTAGCGTGCGCTAAAATCGCGTACGTTATTATAAAACTTTCTAATAAGTGCAGGTGAATTTATCTGGTTCTTGCTGCGATGTCTTTTGCTGCAGCTACGCTCACTGGCATTACAATGAATGCACGTGTGTCTTACTCTCTTCCTAGTGTCTGTCGAAATTTGGTATATCGTTCCTGGCGTACCTAATCATTCCGAGTGACCGCTCAGTTTGTGTTGACTGTAAAGATATCACAAAGACATCTCTTGTCCGAATTTTTTATTTTTTCACTTGGAGACAGCTGAGGAAGCAGAAATTTTTCAAGAGTTCTTAGGGGCATATGTTGTTACTGTTTCTGTTTTTTTTTCCCTAAAATTCAGCTTAAAAAAAAAAAAAGCTCGTTGTGAGTTATTGTTTTGCCACGACAGTTTTCAACGTGTACTTATTGGATTTGTTTAACTGAATTCCGACGCTTCCGGAGCCCCCGTCGTTCTCACACGACAGGGGCTCATAAGGTTTGTATCATTACCACGAAGAGAAAAGAGCTGCGATGCCGAGCATCGGTCGTGCGGTTGGTTCGTCTCCATATGCGTATCACACGGGCGATTCACGTCTCTCACCGACCGACGACCTGGCGGATACTAGCTGGTTGTAGAAGTCCTCGTTTTGGCTCTCGAGGAGGTGTTCCACATAAACGATCACCTCGCCATCGCTCTGGAGCCACGCAGTTGGGGTTCCTCTAGATTCTGGAGTAAAGAGGCAGAAGTCATTGCGTATGCTTAAGGCAGAAATAGGGGAGAGGTAGACTTTCGTAACCCAAGGCCGAAGGCACACTGCACGTACACCATGTACAACACGCCTCGAACGGTGCCTGCAGAGTGTCTTTTGATTGATGTATTGGCAGTGTGGCGAGTCATCGTCTGCTCCTGGAGAATGAGTGGAGCAAACGCGCTCCAAGCTTAGTCAGCTCCCCGCGACGCTCGATGGCTTCCCGTAACCCAGTCAGGAGGTCCCGACTTCTGACAGAGTACTCTGACAGATTATTTATTTGTTGATTTATTTCACAATACCGCAGGCCAGTTCGTGAGACAAGACATGTAAATACACAATACGGAAAATACGAGACCACAAACAAAACAATCTCGGCCAACAAACATATGTGTGTCTGTGTGTGTGTGCGTGCGTGCGTGCGTGTGCGTGTGTGTGTGTGTCGCGCGTGTGTGTGTGTGTGTGTGTGTGTGTGTGTGTGTGTGTTTGGACAGACGGATGCTGTAGAACAATTTGGTTAATTAAGTAATAACCTTCATAGCCTCATTGAAATTAGATGTTTGAAAAATAGCCTCCGGAAGCAAATTACACTCAGAAACTGTACGAGGAAAAAAAAAAACTCGTGCTTGAAAGCAGATTTGTTTTGGCGAAAATGGATTGCAAAGAGGAGTTCCTATGGTCTGTCGTGTCCTTCCTTGTGCTAAGCGGTGCTAGGTAAGTGGGTGTTTCATTGTTTACTTCCTGCGGTAATATGTTATAGAAGAAATAATATAGCGAGTCATTTTCCTACGTGATTCTAGCGTTGGTATGTTATTTGGTATGTTATCTTTTCTCGTAAGATTTGTAGGGGAGTCTAGTTTCTCGTATTTACCAAATATGATTCTGACCGAGTTTCTTTGAACAATCTCAGTCGATTTAATGTATTTTTTAATGTATGGGTCCCAAATGACTGATGCATACTCAGGTTTGGACATAATGAATGTGTTATATGCAAGAAGCTCGATGTTACTAGGGACGTGTTTGAGTTTACGCCTTAGAAAACACAGTTTTGAGAATGCTGCGGAGCAAATATTCGAGATATGTGTTGACCATGTTAAGGAATTAGTAATGGTGACGCCTAAATATTTATAGCTAGTAACTTCTGGAATAGCACAGCTAAGTAAGCGGTACACAACTGAACTAATATTTCTTTTCCTCGCAATTCTCAAAAGCACTAGTTTTCTCGATATTCAAGTTCACGTCCCAATTTTTACACCATTTCTCAATTTCAAGGATAGATTCTTGAAGTGCAACATGATCGTAAGCAGAGTTAACGTTTTAAATATAATACAGTCGTCCGCGAACAACTCCACTGAAACCGATTGCTGCGCGCTATTTCACCGAGTATCAATTACGTATATTAGGAACAGCAAAGGCCCTAACGCACTCCTCGAGGCACACCAGATGTGACAGCAAGAACCTCGGAAATACGACCGTCAACATCAACAAACTGAGTTCTATTTCTTAAATATGCTACAATCCAAATGATAATATAAGAAGAGAAACCTAAACGATCTGGCTTGTAAGTCAGTTTCCCATGTGGTACTCTCTTGTCAGAAGGCCTCACAAAAATCTAAGAAAATTACATAACACTTGCCCCGAGCCATCAAGTATCGCGGAGAACTCATGAACTGTCGTTACGAGTTGCGTGACGGTAGACATTCCTTTTCTAAATCGATGTTGATTAGGCGACTAAGATACCATTCTCAAATTAAAAAAAGAAAAAAAAACTTTTAGTAAAACTGGTTATCACGTGTTCTGTAGTAATTAGCAACAACTACAAGTCATTGATACTGGCCGATAATTTGACACTTATACCCGTGCCAATCGGTAAATTGCAATACCATTTACAACAAATGACATATGAGCGGACGGCCAGTCAGCGCGCGACACTCCGGGCGTGGCGCATTCGACGCGCGACAGATTGCGAGCTGATTCGCCGATCCCACAAATGTCCTTCGTTGTAAATGGCATTCGAGTTGCCCATGTGGCACGGGTATTAAAATGTATTTCCCTTTTGTGTGGATCGTTATTACTCCGAGCTCTGTTCCAGTCGTCAGGCACTACACCGGTGAGTAACGCAAACTTGAAAGATCTTGGCTAAATATTCAGCCAACTGCTCAGCGTAGCGCTTTAAAAAAGCATTGGGGAGACCATCCGGACCAGAGCTCTTCTTAACTTTCAGCTTACGTAGCATGGTCAAAACCCCTTCCACTGAAATGGACAAAACCTCGTTACAACTGACTAACTTGTTTTGTACTTTGTGTTCGTTTTTTTGCATTAAATACACTTTGAAAGTACCGATTGAAAGCTTGTGCTATTTTTCATATCCTTGGTTACGAAATTCCCATCTATTCTTAGTTTTTCCATTACTTTTTTTCGTCCTGCGTAATGGCAAATATTTTGCGGGTCACTTTTAATAAATTCAGGAAGCGTTCCATTAAACTATTTTGTTCTTGCAAGATTTACTTTTACCACCAATTCCTGTTTTAGTTCTTCAAATTGCCCTGTTGAGGTGTTATGTTGCCTTCTACGTGGCTTTATTTTGTGTTTAATCTGAATAATTTCTCGACTAACCCAAGGATTTTGGCAATTTTTCTGTACTTTCCTTGAAGGGACAACATGTTTAATAAAAATTTTAATAGCATCTTTGAAACTTCACCCATTAAACTACAAACATTATCATCAGATGGTACTATTTAAATCAGACTCGAGGTATTCCATAATGGTTTTCTCATTACCTGTTTCAAAGTCTTTATTATTTAGAGCGGAACGATTCCTCGTGCTTCCAATCTGTTTAGCAGTCCACCAAAAAATGCAACAAGCGATGATCTGAAATACAGGGTTCAACACTAAGCAATATAACACTACTGCTGCTGGAGGCTCCATATGCCAGCTTCTCCCAATCTAAACCGGGTAAAATAAACTGCCCGTTATACTCACATCTTGCCCAGGCTGGGTTAGCAGATGATCTATAGACTATCACGAAAGAAATCTGTGGCGTTTGGAGCCCGATAAACGGCACACACCAAAAATTGGCATCCATGCATTACGCATTCGAAAACAAACTTTCATGGCTCTCAATATGATCAAGTACGGATACATTGATATGTGATTTTGCAATCGACCGCCACGCCTCCACCACGTGAGCCACGATCGCGTCTGTACAAATGATAACCGGGCGGGAACTATTTCCTCATCACGAACCCTGTCATGTAAGCAAGTCTCAGTTAGTACCACTAAATGAGGATCGTGAGAAAGGAGCAATATTAATGCGAAAGCATTAACTGCCCCATGGAGCGAAGCCGTCGTTGTCTGTAACCGTCTGTAGCAGAAAAACGGCACCCACAAGCGGAATTCCCATTGGCTGCGACGCGTCATATCAGATGCTTCGTACGTGGAAGCCGGCGGGGCGCTCAAGGTCAAAGCGGACGCGCCTCAGAAATAAAAACAGAAAGAAAAGCGCAGCAACGCAGATGCATCGTCACGGAAGTCGTGGAGCCGGAGGAGGCGTCGCTGGCCTGCGCCTGCGCAGTGGGGGGAGCGTGATGTCACCACCGGCTCGCCGTGTGAAAAAGGAAAATGTGTCGCGCTGCTTGTACAAATGCGCTGCGTGTAGAAACGCTTTCGCATTCCTACAGGTAAGCAATTCTAAGTGTTTCTATTGATTTTTTTTTCAAGTCTATTAACTTTGTTAGCAATACTTTTGGGATTCAAAGATAGTACACGTAACTGGTGCGCCGGAGGCTGTAATCGCTACGGGTTAGACACCGCACTACTCTCAGAGCTGCACTGGCATGCGTGTCTTAACATCGTCGTCCCACACGTAGTACGTGTTATCAATGCGAAGTTTACGATCTACCAGTGAGACCCTATTTCCTCTTTCCTTGTCCGTTTTTGCGCTTTTCCAAAGTTCTTTTCGCCTTAGCGTTTCTGGAGAGTATTCATTGTGCTCAAAGATGCGCGTTCCTTTAAGTTCTCCGGTGTTTCGTAGCACCGCCTGTTTTTCATGATTATCTTGAAAATACAGTACAACTGGCGGATTCGCAGCAGGTCTCCCCAGCCTGTAAATTCGTGCTACGGACGAGCACTTTACACTCCAGTTTATTCCAGAACAAATTGAAAGCTGGGCTAGGTGGTGTAGGCAAAACATTTTACCGACATTATGTTTATCCCCGAACACTTCTTTAATAACTTTGTGCTGCAGTACTTTTGTCTCTTCTGAGACTCATTAACTCGAAAACAACCAAGTTAGCTCTCCGACTTCGGTCCTTCAGGTCGACCATCTTTCTACTCTGGTAATTTAGAATCCGACAGGATCAGGCCCTTGCGGGCCCAATCTGTCAGACGAAGCACACAATGGCAGTTCCACGAAACACTATCATCACCTTCGCCGATGACGGCTACGTGTTCACTTTTTGGCGGTGCTGAATTCGCGTGCCTCCACTGTTCGCTTTGTTTCTTCGTCTCGGTCGTAACAACACACTCGACAGTCCTCCATAGTGATTAGACAATCACAGAAGTTGTTAGTCGGCTTAAACACATCTGCAACCCTCGTCGCTCACTATTTGAAATAGATGTCCACATGAGTGTGCCTTTTAAGTGAGTACCCGCGCACAATTATTTCGAATCTATCGCGATGAGGCGAGTTACTGAACACCGTACGCCAGTGTAGCTGAACCTAACCATGAATGTCGATGTTTCAGCAGAAACGTCTCGCACTTCGTTTAGTAGGTGTCTCATAGTACAAAGTGCTAAGCTGTACATGCCACATGTATGATGATCGTTCACAAGTGACTATAAGGCACAGCAGATACCTCGGGATTATCGGTGAGCAATCTGGGATTTTGATATGATATAAATGATTGGAGTCTCCCACATTGCTACAACTTCACAGTATTGTGAAGAGTGGTATTTTGTCTGGTATGCTATCTTTTTTTTCGTTCGGTGTTTATAATGGAAGTTCAGTAAATTTTGTTCATTGGTTCTTCAGTGTCGCAGTTTTGCATCCTTTTATTAATTAATACTATTCGGCACGCTATCAGGTAAAGATATCCGCTGGAGCATGCGCTTTACTTCAAGCGAATCTGGCACGGTAAACTTGCATGTAACGAAACTAATCCCTGAAGAAGAGGAACAAGGGGGACAAAGGGACAAACACAAATCTCCAAACACAGCTGAGTGTATTCGGTCGCGCCACCAAGCTGTGTTTGGAGATTTGTGTTCGTCCCCTTGTTCCCCATCTACAGAGAGATTCTTTTCGTCACTTTTAACCGAGTCTTGGGTAAGTTACTTTTAAAAAGTAATTCGTTACAGTTACAGTTACTTTCAGAAAAAAGTAGCGAAGTTACCGTTACAGTTACCGCAACAAAAGAGTAACTCGTTACAGTTACAGTTACTTTTAAAAAGTAACGACGTTACTTTTCAGTTACTTTTCTATAACACAAAAAATTTAGGAAAAACTAGAAAACGCCCTTCACCAAGTTTTATTGCATAAAATTAAAAAGTGCGCTTTTTACTTCATATTGTAACTTAGCAGCAGTTGCTTCTCGAAATTAGTGTCTGAAAGTTTCCCTCGTTTGATGGCGAACACGTCCCTGCCCTTGCTGAACAGGCGCTCAACTGGC
The DNA here is from genome assembly GCA_037355805.1 of Ixodes ricinus. Classification (NCBI taxonomy): domain Eukaryota; kingdom Metazoa; phylum Arthropoda; class Arachnida; order Ixodida; family Ixodidae; genus Ixodes; species Ixodes ricinus. The sequence goes on along the minus strand of JAZHYW010054367.1, from coordinate 36,510 downwards.
GCGCTGGAAGGAATTGCACGGGGGCAAACGCGGACCCAATACAAATGCCCTATCCTTGGTAGCACTAGCACATTGCTGGCTCGTTGACGGTTGCGCTGGGTTCATAGAGTCCCTGGACATATTTCAGTTCGTACCCGGCAAGCCAGAAACAAACCCCGCGCAAACAGCAGTAAATTTTGCCTCGACTGTTGACACCACGCCGGAGTAGTGGCGCAAATCAAAATACGAAACATGCGCATTGCGGAGTAGTGGCGCTAATCAAAATACGAAACATGCGCAGTGCCCTCCGCGTGTATTGTTGATTCACGGTTGATTCACCCGATTAAAAAGCGTTTGCGCAGAAAAAAGAAAAACCGCAACATAGATAGTGCTTCAAGATACTAAGATGTAAGTGTTCAGTCACAAAGTACAAGCGCGTGCGTAAAGATAACTAGATTTTTTTTTTCATCAAATCTACACGTGGCTATATTCGGGTCGTGACTCGCGAGAAAGAACGTATTCACAAGTTTGTGCAAGGCCAACTTGACACTCGAAATGTCGGAAAAGACAATTTGGAAAGTGCAAGGAATAGCTAGATTGTACTCGTTCAATGATATATTATTCATAAAAAAACTGGAAAGTAACGACAAAAGTAACGTCGTTACTTTCATCGTTACCTCAGAAAAAGTAATAGAACTACAGTTACAAGTTACATTTTTAAAAAGTAACTCGTTACAGTTACAAGTTACCAAAAAAGTAACGAAGTTACAGTAACGCGTTACTACCTACAGTTAAGACTGCTTGCTTTTTTCTAGCTCACTTGTACCCTCGCATTAATCGCATTATCATCATTGCATGTTCCTTTTTTTTCTTAGAAAATCTACTGGTGCAATGAAACGACATCCAGACAGTTATTCCGGGCATACATCTTTTCCCGTATAAACGCTATCCAGATATAATTCTCCTCTCCCGAAAACAACCCTTTGGGCCCCCATTCCCCTAACGACCCCGCAAGAGTCATCCATTGGGGACCGGGTCAACTCAATCCTCTCCCGTGGCATCAATGGCTTCTTCCCACACGCGCACACGCCGCGGTCAGTTATCCCAGTGCGCCGGCGCACGGCCGGACCAACTCACCCCGCGCAGCATGATTTGTGACTGACCGTTGGTCAGCGCCGTCACTTCCACCCTTTCCCCCGCCGTGGCATCCGTCTCCCGGAGTCCGGACCGTGCATCCGCCGACGCCCCTGACCAGGAATAGAAGCCTAGGGAAACAGAAACTAAGCACCGTTCACGCCTAAAGCTAACAGCGCGGCGGAAAGCCACGCGCCCGCCGGGCCAATAAGCGGCCTCTTGGCGTCACCTGACACCCACTCTTTGCACGTGAGTTGTTGGCGGGAACCTAATCCTGTGGTGAAAGATAGGCGTGCGACCGGTCCGAGGAGCCTGTAGCATGAACCGCACTGTCAGCTTGGGGGCGCGGATGGAATGTACCGCTATTCGTGGACTCTGAATGACCGCTGGGAACCAGTGGCTATTGCTGTCCCATTTTTTAAAAGTGTAGTGTTTGTGAGTGAGTGGGGGAGAGGAGGAGAGGATGGTGGTTCCGTCTGTTAGCCTCGGCGAGCGCTCACACCGCCGTGAGTCGCGACTCAGCGTTTGCAGTGGAGGCTGACCTCCCTTCTGGTGGAGCAGCACAGACAAGGGCCCTTTTTCGGGACTCGTGGCTGTTTTATGACCGCTTTATACTGTGGGAAAAAGGGTTTGCTCTTGAGTGTTGTCCCGTCCGGTGGGGTCGTCTAGGACGCGGGGGGCATCGGCGATGCGATCGAGGTAGAAGGGGAGAACGGAAGGGCCCCGCTGCTTGACCACTCGGACGAGAACAACGTCAGAAATTAACGATATATATATTTTTTCCCGCTCCCCAGTTCAGAATACAATGCATTCTGAAGGAAGCATGCATAGCTGTGCATGCATAGCAGGCTTGTAACTCACTGTTATTGAAAAAATAATCAATCAGATTTAATCATTAAACAATGTCGGGTTGTATAGTGCATGTTTGCAGGGGCGTACCGGTCCTTGTCTGACCCAAGCACACTTGCACAGATCGCCACTGATTCAGAAGCTTCTTTGTCATAATGAAATTTCGAGGATAAAAGGGGACTATTAATTTCAGTCCTGCCTTCGCGAAGATTGATGACGTAAGTGTGGGATCGAAACCACCCACCTGACGACAGTCGAGCGCGGCTCATAGATTGGACACGAGAACTGCGTGACCACTCGACTTCGGCTCGTAACAATCGATGCCTTGGCGGACACTCGGGTAAGGGTGATGAGATGAGAATGCGGAGGGCAAGTTCGTCTGCTTCTCGCGCAGGGGGTACGGTGACGTCAGAACGCCGAGCCCTGATCGCTGATCGCGGTCCCCTATCTGAGCGTCGTCTGCTCCGCTGCAACGTCGTCTGCTCGCAACGTCGTCTGCGTCTGTCTTACCTTTCCGGCGACTTTCGCGGTGCACAGGCCAGATTCACGAAACGATCTTACGCCAAAAATATGCGTAAGACAAAACATAAAAGCAAATTCGTATTCACGAAACGAAATTTTCGTAAGTTTTCTGCAGGTTACGACGAAATCCTACGACAGCTCCGAAGCTACGCACTTGTTACGATCAAATCAGAATGGCCGACAGCGTCGCGGTCACGCACGACGGCAACGGACATTTATTTTCTTACGTGCGCTTCTCACGCGTCCCGACTTCAAGCAGCAAGAAAAAGTAAAAAGTACTTGAAACAGACCACGACGAAAAAGAACGCTGGATCCACAAACATCCGGGAAAAGCTCCAACGGCCATTGATTCCACCGACACTGACCAAGCGAACTCGGCAGATAGGCCTAGCAGCCACCCTGACTCGGCGACCGTCTGCCCACATCACGGCTGGCGTGCTGAATGGAATAGGCTCAGCGCGACTATTGTGAACCCTTCCCATATTACACTGTGATCACTGACCTCAATTTTAGATTAAGAGGTCAATCTCTTCCTCTAGTCATCTCCTTGTTTCCCGAGGCAACGGTGACTCTCGCCGGTGAAAAAGCGGTGAATCTCCGACAGACGCAGGAAAGGTAAAGCAGCCATCGCTTTGACTAGCAGACATAAAGCCGACGACGTTAACTGCGCCAACCCGCCGACGCCGTTAAAGAGTGAGGAGTCCGCCGCAACCGAAAGGAGGGAAAAAGTATTTGGTAGGCAACTTGCGGACACTAACACGCTCACTCTGGTTCTTAGCAAAACAAACCTCGGCGTCTCGGGACACCTCGCCAGTGAGTACTTCGACTTCCTCCTGATGCGCGTCTGCTGTTCGACAAAAACAACGTACCGCTCGAGTTATTTCGTCTGCCCTCTCTGGAAAGCGAAGTCGAGCTCACTCGTAAAGACCTTCCCTTCCGAAAGTCGCAGGAAAGGTAAGACAGACGCAGACGACGTTGCGAGCAGACGACGCTCAGATTGTGGGTCGCGATCAGCCAATCAGGGCTCGGCGTTCTGACGTCACCGCTACTTCCTTTCTCATGCGCAGAAGACGAAAATGAGCCCACTTGCGAGGCGTATAGGTGATGAGAATAGCCGAACCTCTAACAATGCCTGGAACTCAGCGGGGGTTTTCGCTTTACCAACCCCAGCGCGTGTGTATGATTAACGTTGGCGGCATAGGGCCACATGGCCGCTTGTTCCGACTCAGCGTTGAGGAAATGAGCGATGCTCATATTTCTCGAATTTTCTCAGCGATTGACATTGCTACAGATAGAAAACCTAAGGCAAGTTTAGTCAGTATTTACGTTTAGGGGTAATTCTAAGTTAGTACTTAGCGAAAAGTAGAAAAATTGTTTCATGAAGCCCCTACGCACAGTTGCGTTTCAGAGCGTTTGAGTACGTTTGACTGCGTTGCGTCGAGAAGCAAAAGCGAGTAACCGGCACATCTGTGCGTCGTATGAAGCGTGGAATCCAATTCAAGGAATCATCTTGGCACGCGATATAAGAAGCAGGGATGTCCTGGCTTCTCGCAGCGGCAGCGCTGTCAAACGCAACTCTGCGTGGGGCCTTTACAGTTTTTTTCGGTTATAAACACGCCTGGATAGGTTAGTTGATGGGTTAACTCCAGCATAATGTAAGTTGGGTTAAAAGGAATCGTTCGTCTTCTATAGTGGCTATTTCCTGGACGCCATTATTGAGGGCGCTGTTGAAAGCGCATGCTCAGAACGAGATTACATTTATATGCTGCTAAGACCGGCAACCTTGATGGTGTGGCATGCGTGTTTCAAAAATAACTGTGTAAATTTTCCGTCAGCACGTGCTCAGCAGTCGCGTAAACAACTCCACCAGTGAATACTCCCTATACTCGTATTAACCTCAAGAACCGCAGTAAAAGAGTCCGGCTCCTCGCGGAACGTTATTAATTTACACCGTCATGTGTAGAATTATGATATACGCGGGTCCACCTTAGATTAGCTTTTTCTTTTTTTCTTTTTTATCAAGACGTACACGTTTCTAAAGCTAAACCATCGTTTCTTCCTTCAACAACCAAATTTTGTAAGAACTACTTCGCGCAGTGCATGAATACTGCGTAAAACTTGACGAAAATAATCCCTGGGGAAGAGGAACAAGGGGGACAAAGGACAAACACACATCTCCAAACACAGCTACGTGACTGGTGCGCGACCGAAGAAATCCGCCTGTTCCTGGTATCGAACAAGAGACCTCTTCATTTCCAGTGGAGCACTTTACCAACTGAGCTAACCAGGAAATATCCTGGCTAGCTGATGATAGCGCGAAAATAGGCGTTTCTTCTGGAGCCCGCAATGTCTACATTCTTGGAAATGCCTGAACGCGTAACTTGCCCAAGGTACACATCGAAGCACACATCATTGATATTCGTTTAACACGCGAGGAAGTCACGCCGAGCGCTATAACGCTTCAATGTTCAGTCAGTTATGGTCAATAGACCGTTTTCAAAATTCCATACAGCAACACTGGCGGTTTTCGATTGCTAGGTGGCGCAAGCTGCCGCCCGTTACAAAGGGTATAGCCATTAACATCCATCCATCCATCCATTGGGGAGACACGAAGCGCGTGATTGGATCCGAGTCCTCGCCGAACGCTGACGTCACACTCGTGTCCAATACGCGCTCAGAGAAATATTACAGTCTTATATTATTAGAGTATATTATAGTATTAATCTCATTGTCGCTCCTCGATCAATAAGATTGCGGCCTTAGGCGATAAGTACGTCGAAGATCCAATCACTAATCGGAATTACAAAACGTCATGCCCTAAGCTTTCGTTTTTAAGCTTACGTTGGTGTTTATCAGAAAGTCTGGAAGCTTTCCTTGTGGCATTGCGCAAGTGTTAGCTGCCGACGCAAGTGTGTCTCTCTTGAAACGTTTAAAAGGCTGCAAGACTTTTTTGGAATTACCTCGAGGAGTCGTATAAATATACATGTTGCACCCCTTATTAGGTGCTTTACCTGAGACATGACCCGGAGCGATGCGTCACAGATGGTGCCTAGAATTTAACGTAGAATACGCTTTTGGCAAAGGTAACTTTTCGATAACGTAAGACGCAAAAGCGTTACGATCGAGAGCAGTACATATGTGTCCGCAGCAGGTCTCCCTTGCGGACGGCGCTTCACTCCCACTGGCTGGCGTAAGCATTCATGTGATCATAGCGACGAACAATGGCGTTCTCGTTGGAAATCGTACCCACCCCCCTCCCCCCACCAAAAAAAGTATTTACGTAGGACGATTTTGTCAGGTTTGACCGAAATAGTGCCGCAAAGTTGTCCTAGGGAAAGATCTCTTGTCGTAACGGCTCTAAAGGATACCAAAACGCATTCGAGAAATACTTCAATAAATATGTATATATAATATAATAATTACAATAATTAATATTTAAATAAATTGTTCTACATCTCTATCCCGGATGTATTTCAAGAACTTCATGCCAATGTTTAACAAGAAAGACATTCATCCATGTACTAAACAGGAAACTCGGGGTATTTGTAGTTTCCGCATCGACAGAGCTCCCACGCTTTACACCAAATGATATACAGTCGCGAGCACAAAGAGGCCCACCGCTAAAGCCCAGGGCGTCGTTTATGACGTCACCAGCCGCCACATCACCGAAACCCCGACCGAGATTACAACTCCTCGCTAAAGCAATTTTAACTCTCGGCAAATGGTAATCCGTTTTCACGCAACCTTAGACACTGAAGGCTACAGCGGGAGACACCATGAACAAACGACACTTTCGCTCACGTTCGCCACGGACAGTATACCCACGTGATCGAAAGCGACATCATCCGACCAACCAATCAGCAATCTATCAGGATTTTATCCTCGGATCTCAAACCCTATACCCCGCACAAAAGGGTTTTGCTGTTCGGAACGTTGGTGCATATAAAGACGTCCCAGAAACCCCGCTGACGCTACGTCACCGCCTCCTGGGACCACCGCAATGGAACCACGGCCCAATGGTCAAACAGAGAAGAGGCTTCCCTTCCAACCATTGGCTCCCGGAGCCGTTGTTCCTAACCGTTTAGACTCAGTGTAGCAGGCACGGAGCTCGAACCCGCGGTCGGGAAAAAGAGTTATGGCCCTCGGGGTTGTGGCACAAAACGACCGCGAACCATGAGGAGGAGCCGACGTCATAACGGTGCTAATGACAGGGCCTCACAATGGAGGTGCACCCTCTTCGTGCTCACTGTGGTTAGCGGAGAGAAGGGAAAGGAGGGAGGGGGTCCAACGGGGTTAGGGAGCGGAGGACAGACTTCAAGCCGGAGTCGGCATCGATGGATGCCCACGGTGGTCCTCAAAAACCCACATTGTCAACAAAGTCCCTCGTCGATCGCTCCGCAGCTGGGAGGGTTGGAGAAACTGTCTTTCGCGGTCTCTGGGTCCAGAACCGCTCGAACATCAACCACCACGCGACACGCGGGAAAAGAAGTAGAAAAAAAAAGAGAAAAAGAAAGAAGGGTTGGGAAGATCGTAAGGGAGAAAACCGTTGACTCGTAGCCCGCGCCCGCCGGACGCGGTGACGGGGCTTCGCCGCGGAGTCTCTGCTAAGCCTCGTGAGGTCGTCTCTTAATTTATGGCGGGTTTGGGTTCAAGAACCAAGTTCAGCTGCGGTTTGGGGAGGGAGGAAAGAGGGAGGGGGGATGGCGACCGGAACGGGGTGCTACTGGGGGAAAAGGGGAGGGCTAAAGATGTAGAGGAGAAAAAGTGCACAGTCATGACAGGGCGAGAGAGAGAGAGAGAGGTCTCGCGCGCGCTCCTGTGGCGCGTGTCCTTTGGGCTTGTGTGGGAGGGGGAGGGCGACAGAACCCCTTCTGCTATCGGAAAGTCAGACTGATAGATTGCGAGATTAGCGTTTACTTGCAACCGTGAGCATTGGTTCAATGGATCTTTTGGCGGCGGGACCGACACGGGTGGTGCGGCTCGCCGGCGAGGGGTTCACTGGGACACCTGGCCCCTCGTCTGGCCCTGGACATACGCGTTGGTTGTAGCCTGCCAAGGATACCAGTGAGCGTGGGACGATCATTTGAGAAATCTAGATTTTGTGGAAACTTATCTCGAGAAGGGGGCTATTCCGGGTGGCTGTAGTATAGTTTCAATATATAAGATGACGAAGGTGAGATATTTAGCTGTAGGCGTTAGTTAAAAAGGGAACGAAACACGTTACCCGTTACCTTCCAATAAAAGGAACGCGTTACGCTCGACCGTTACCGATAAAATAGAAGAAACGCGTTACTTTTGCGTTACTTTTTATTTATGAAACGACGGCGTTTTTTTTTACACTGGTATCAAGAAACGTAAACTTTTTTTGTTTGTTTGTTTACAGGTCACAGTGTTTGCGTGAAAATAAAAGGTATAATGATGAAGGTATGCGGAATTAATGCAATAATTCATATACCTTGGCTCCTGGAAACACACAGAAAAAAAAAAGTGGAAAGAGGTGTAAGGAGTAAGGAAACTACGTTGCCCGTCACTCGAAATAAGTGACGTAAGTACGTTCTTCGTTATTGTGTTGAAAAATGTACCGAGTAAGTTACGACGTTACCGAAAAAATTCACGCGTTACCGGTAATGCCGTCACTTGTAACGCGTTACCGCTAACACTAAACTATATTTTATTTAGCTGATGCGGTTTCATAATGTTTAGGGCCCCGTATAAAACTTGTGGGCATCCTCGTGGCACAAGACGCTCGGCAAGCTGCCCGCACGTGAAACAATCTCGGGCCATCTCCTCCACGATGGTGACCAAGTTGAGTCGAGCACGCTGTCAGGCACTCCTCTGTCGATAAAAGGCCGGATTATGCGCGGGGCTTTGGGTCGCAGGTCGCGACGATGACTGCCAATAAATGACTACCCGTTGTGGAATTAGTGAGTTTTGTAATTCTCTGAGGCGGGTAGCAGCAAGGGGAATCCGAACAAACTGCAGAAATACAACGCACTATTGGCGACAGAGATGTTTCGGTGACTCCGCCTTTACGGCCGTATTCTTAAAAGTTCATCGACTTTAACTCCACCTCCACTCAGTCGAGTGGAAAAAAAAAAAAACACTTGCATTCAAGAGGCATTTGGCTTCACAGACGCTTCTCGGCGATGCATCAAGGAAGGAATTCCTAGAGGTTTTCTACTCCACTTCAGCGCTCCCGGGGATATCTGGAGACGAGATTATGCACATACCTGTTTCGTCTCAAGCATAATTTTACTGCAAATAATGAATATATATTTTCGTTACCTTTAAAAATTATTCGCTTCACAAGCGTGAATTGGTGGATTTTAAGCTATTCTCTTGCCAGTGTGGAATGATTTTGTTGTTTTATCGCTAAAACAAACACAAGCGCTTTCCAGTCTGGCAACAGTGTAGGCAAAAGAACAACGGCCAGTTTTTTCTTGCTCGAATTCGACTAAACACAATGAAATTTTGCGGATTAGAAATTTTGCCGGATTTTGCGGATTGGCGTCCTACACTGTGTTGTTTAACTGGAGGGTTGTTAACTATAACCAAGTTCTCATCTTTGACATCCTCCGAAATGCAGCCGTAACATTCATAGCAAGTAGTGGTGCCACTTGACGAACATATTTTATATGTTCGTCAAGTGGCATCATACAAAAGAATAATGAATGTGCTAGCATCAGTAAAACCTCAAGATGATAATTTCAGGTCGAGCTTGAAATTTAATTTTACTACACTTTGTATGTCTGGGCTCGGAAGCTTACGTGTCCACAAAATAGCTGCTCCTGATGAACACGCTTATCCTACTCTAGCATGTTTTCATTGCTTCATGAGTCTCGGTGAAATTCTCGAGGTAGCTCCGAAGCTATAGCTAGAGATTTTGGAAGAAATCGTTGAGCATTTCCTGAGCCGAGCGGAGTTTCGAGTCGAGTGCGATCTATGAAGCGCAAGACTGCACTCAAGTGGAGTTTGAGGGAGTTTCAAGTCGAGTAGCGTTTATGAATTCGGACGTTAGTTCCCATCTGTGACGTCACGACCAGGATTGTAAATTGCTAGCGACAGTTTCGATGGCATGTCTAAAAACCGTAAAAATCGTCTGTCTGACTGATAGTGAGTGTTTGACCAATCGTGGAAGGTCGACCACAGGGACGCTTTTGATCAGGCCCGACGCCAATGCGGAGAGCAAGTCGTCTGCTTCCTGCACAGGAGTTGCGGTGACGTCAGAACGACGCCGAGCTCTGATTGGCTTTGAATAAAAGGATAGTGGGTATACCTCAATGCTAGATACCTTGAGGTATACCCACTATTTTTTTCTTCCAATCAGCCAATAAGAGCTCGGTACATTGACTTGTCATCCTAACCCCTCTGCAAGCAAGCGGCTGACACCGACACTTGCGCTCTGCATAGAACGCGGTATATTTTCCGCAAAACTGAACGTGTCTCCAACTGTTGTGTTTGCCGCGTCCAAAAAAAAAGTGGTCCCTCGATTTCCACCTGATGACGTCATAAAAGTGACATTTCTGCCGCCGGTCGCGATCCTGGCGGTGTCCCAGCAGCGGGTGGTGGATATGGCAGACGCCTGTTGTGCTCCAAGTTGCTCTCCAGTGTGGCAGTCCACGCAGGCTTCGGCAGTCAGAAGTTGGGACGCCGCGACGACAGAGACACTAGCGTTCGCTGTTGCTTTTCGCCAGCCTTTCTACGACCAACCGCCAGGATCGCGACGTCCGACAGCAGAACAGACGGGTGGTTCTCATTTGAGCCCGTTCGCATTTCTACCTTCTCGTTTTGACCTTCTCATTTCAACCCAGCGCAAAACAACTTTCGCTTTTCTCCCTTTCTCACTTAAACCGTTCTCAAAACATACTTTCGGGTTTTGACCATTCTCAAAACTACTTTTCTCATTTTAACCTTTCTCCTTTCAAACTTTCTCAAAACATACTTTCCGGTCTTGACCATTCTCAAAGATACTTTTTCTAATTTTAACCTTTCTCATTTCAAACTTGCTAAAAACATACTTTCTGGTTTTGACCATTCTCAAAACGAATTTTCTCATTTTAACCATGTACGTGATCAGGCTAAGGAAAAACAATAATTTCAGCATACACTCACGGGAAACCGAAATAAAGGAACCAATGACATTATGAAGTACAGGCACCTGAAGCTTTATTGCGCCTTGAAATTAGGGCTGGGCGTCGATTAAAACGTTTAACCCGATTAATCGCCACCCTTTAATCGATGAATTAATCGATTAATCGGCCTCGTTCATTTTCAAACAAAATATTAAAAAAAAACTTTTTTTGTTGAATTTGTGACAGACGGCGGAATATACCATTTGGATTTCGAATCAGCCTCCATGTGTAGTTGAGAACAGTTCAAAGACACTCACGCTCACAGGTTGTTACTTCAGCTGCATGAGGAAAAGAGGTTCGTTGATATTTTCCGGTAAGAGCGACCTCCCTTGATTGTTCACAATAGCCTCTGCTGCGCTAAACAGACACTCGAACGGCGTTGAAATGGACGGGACACGTGTAACCTACTGCAATTGTCTGGAGTTACAAATCTCGCCCCTACAGCTTACTTTAGGCTAAAATTTAGCCTAAAGTTTGCCCTTCATACAGGTGTACTCGTCCACGTCTGCGTGGTGAAAGCGCTGAGTTTTTACCTTTTTAGGTTCGTCAAAATTTTACCGATTAACCGGTTACAAAAATTAATCGCGATTAAATCATTAATCGATTAATCGGTAGGTTAATCGATCAATTTCTCAACCCTACTTGAAATGCATCTTGGAGAATGACATCTAGAGGTCATGCCAATCCACGGCATGACGGACGACACTAGGCAAATATACAATGATCGTAGATCTATAGGACCACTCCGACACCGGTTGTAAATAATTCGATATCCTCACAGGGCATGCCAGATGAGCATAATTTGCATCCGATGATTCACGACTGAAATAAAGAAAAAAAAGCTGTGCCTGGTAAGAAAGCCCTCAAGCCACGCAACATCCGCACCTGCACATTTCGAAAAAAAAAAAAAACGCCGCAGCTCCCAACGCTTGTCTGCATCTTAACGCGTTATGGCGTGCACACCCCCAGCATTGGAACAATCAACAGCCCCCAGCGTAGACGTGCTCATCTCAAAGAGTATGCATATAATACTCGCATTCTCGACGTGACCACCGAACCCGAATTATATCCAACATCATGATCTCGGAATCTTTCTGCGGTATTTACAAGCAATAACACATGACGAGCACAATGATCCATCCGCTCCACAAGACGACAAATTAACGACATCAACAGCGCCAGAGGAGAAATTAAGTACCGAAACAGCGCTAGCACTTTTGAAACCACGTCACCACGTCACCATGTGCCCAGGTAGCTACGTCAACAGACTCAGGGCGGCACGCAGGCATAAGGAAAATTGTTTCATGGGCTATGCACGATATGGTGCCACTTTGCAGCCACCTTCGCTTCATCTTCAACCTTCATCCTCAACTGTTCTTCCTTCTTTCTGTACCTCACTGCCCTTTGTTTTGAGCACGTTGTTCAAATACGGTGTTCAAATGAGAACGGGTTCAAATGAAAAGGGTCGAAACGCGAAAGGTTAAAACGCGAAGGGTGTTTTGCGAATGGGTTCAAACGAGAAGGGTTCAAATGAGAATGGGTTCAAATGAGACGGGTATAAATGAGAAAGGGTTGAAACGCGAAAGGTTAAAACGCGAAGGGCGTTTCGCTCTGAATGTGTTCAAACGAGAATGGTTCAAATCGAAATGGGTTGTTTCGAGATACACCTGAACAGACCGGCTTCCATGTCGTCATTTGTTGCCGCTTCGGAACCAGGTTTGATGTATGGGTGGGATAGGAGGCCGCTAAACACACCTGTTGCAGACACTCTCCAGACACTGTAGCAAAACAGCTAGTGGCACACGTCGAATGCTACATCGCGGGAGTACGGCGGCTTTCCCACGACGGAAACAAGTAAGCGCGGATTCTAACATTTACGGGACTCCATGACGAGGAGACGGTACCCCCCGGCCCCCGGCACGCGCCTGGCACGGGAGCAGCCTCTCCCCGAAGAAGGGCGTGAGGAGAGGGAGTTCTTTGACCCTCGTCGTAAGACCCGACTCCTGAAATGGATATCGAGGCACAGGGGGACTGGCCTTTGAGGGTACGGGAGGACCTCCCGGAGGGGATTCTCCGAAGCGCCACGTGGACCTGCAGATGCAAGAAACACGTGGTACGCAAGGGGAGCACGGGAAAGAGTACCCTCGGCTTCTGCGGGACTGCGAGAAAGAAAGGGAAGACGTGGGTGAGGGGTATTTGTTTCTCGGAAGCCTCTTTAAAAGAGCACCTGATGCGCGATCGAAGCCGAAGCTATAGACCAAGTGACGCGGTTTACAAACGTGTCAGCGCTTCACCACACTGCGCGTGCGCAGAAACAAGGTTCGAGTGAGATGAAGGGTTCGCTCATGCTTTGTAGGTGGCCTGTATTACAGAGAGTTTCTAACGGCTCTATTGGGGTCACGTGGTTTATGGCCTGCGTTTGCAATGCTGCAGAACGCGCAAAACTTCCTATTTTCTTGATGTGACAAAGGGTACAGGCTCCCTAATGCTCTGGGGCGACAGCAGCGCCACCGCAAAGGTGTGACGTCAGAGCCACATGTTCCAAGAATGCAGCAGATGCTCCGCGTCCGGCGCGAGCTTTCTGCCCTTGATAGTGCTTGGTAGCACGCTCCCGGCGAAAGGCAACGATCGTCCCGCGTGCTAGAGGCAGAGCTTGTAAGCTCCATTTCTATCGGCGAGAAGTTTGGGTATCGCCGCCTGGTGGAATTGTTTCGACAACCCAGAGTGAGGATACTTCAACTTCCTCTGCTGGTGCAAGCACGTGCAATGCCAAGCTTCTATGCACTATGAAAATTAAAACATAACCGCGTGGGTAACACGTTTCAACTACCCAGAGTGAGGAAAACAGAAGCGCCCCTAGCGAGCTTCTCACCGCGAATAGGTGTATGCACTGGTGGCCATAGTTGAGTCCGTGTTGCAGAGCGCGAGCTCACGATGAGCTCTCCACAACGCTTCCGCAACTTGCACTTCGCGCAAGCAAGATTGTAAGACTTCTTGGAAGATAAGTAGAGTATTGTTCTGAGCATGCGCTGTGAACGCTGCACTCAAGTATGGCGCCAGTGAATACACCTGAGTATAGGTGGTACTGCTCCGAGGTCCCGAATAAGCACTTAATGCAATTTCAGCTTTCAGTTGACGAACATCATTCGATTTCCCTGCGTGGAACGGGTAGATTAAGTTTACCTCAGTCATCGAGTGAAAAAGGCCACTCACTCCTTACCGCGCTTTCGGGCTGTTCAATCTCGCCGGCGCACTTGGATGATCCCTGGAGATCAGACAGGCTTTCTCTCGGGCGAAAACGACCCCAAAGTGCTGGGTCACTGATGCGCGCCGTGACTCGCTGCAAAGCTCCGAGTCTGGGACCAGGTCGCGAACTCCGGGATCAAAGGGGTTTGGGCGACTCCCAAAGGATCGCGCCGAGAGGAGTGTTTGCTCCGAGAGCGGTTGTGATTACCCGGCGTCCAGCGAGGGCTATACGATCTCGCAACGTAGTTACCCGGAGAAAACTTGGCTCTCCTGCCATCTCTGGAGCAAGCAAAAGTTGTTGTAGGTGACCGGCAGCAAGCTAATCTCTCGTTGTATACGTATGATACTATGATCGCTTGTTAGTCACGTTCACGGTATAGTAGGGCTAAACCTGTGCTGGGACGAAGCGTATTCTCCCTTTCAGGGAGTGAAAAGCTGACCGCAATGCTTTGTGGGAACTCATGCGGTAATTTCCCGAAACTGCAGGAACGAAAACGACACGCACTGCTCTTGTTTCGTTTGCAGTTCCTGGTATGTATTCAAGTACACGACTATACGCGTATACGAGAGAAAACTGTGCTTCTTTGCATTGTTGATGTGCGACGTACTTTCTGAGCTGAGGCTTGAGAGGAAAGTTATATCCCCATTCCGTGGCACGCTATGTTTCGGGGTAGAAGGAGAGGTGGTAATTCTAGAAACTAGACGACCGTCCGCTCTGAACTGGCTCTATCTCAAGGAGGGGGGGGTGATTAATAGAGGAAAATACTTGACGGGATAGGCTGCTTACCAAAAAGTGTCGACGCTCTTTTTTTTTTTGGGGCGTGATCAGTGACACTTTTCTCAAAACACCAGCGAGCATTGTTTTAGGGCAAGAGTTCTTCTAGTTTCCTATCCCGAGGAAGACCAGTCTCTTGACTGATAGTCAAGGAACTCCTCCCCTATTGACACTAATGCAATGAAGCGGTACAGAAACCTAAAGCCATGTAATCAGTAGTGCCCATACTAGGGAATATTTGGCACAAAGATGCGCATCAGTAGATGGCTTACATTTGTTAAAATATAGCTTTAACAGGGACAACTCTACTTGAAAGCATGGGAGGTCAGGGAAATCTGGGAGCGTGGGGAGTATACTTGGGGAGCATCTGTGTCCCTAGGAACCCATATCTTAGGCCTTGGATGACGACCCCTTAAATTAGATGTTTCATTTCCGTATTGCCATTATACTATTTCAATCGTGAGATTTAGCTGCGAGAGCGCGCCTCTCATTGCGTACCTATTGTTAGTCTATAGTTTCATGTGCTGTAGGTTCCTTTCCGTTTCGGTTATTGAGATCTCACGCTTACGTACCCTTGTTCAAAAGGAAACATTTTGGCATACTTGCACAGAGCGTTCAAATAAAAAAAAAAAGCGAATCAAACGAAGAAGCGAATAAGGATATATATATATATAAGTATAAAAAAAGAGACGAGGCATGGACATTCGGATATTCCGTTTCGCACCTCTGCAAGCTACACCGCGCGGGGGATCCCTCCGCAATCCAAATCCGTCTCACCGGTGATCGTAATCCCGCTAATCCGACAGCAACTGAGTTCATGCTACATCGCCGCGCACAACGATCTTTCGTTCTCGCGCTTCTCACACAAAAACAAAACATAAAAGATCAACACCGACAAATAAAAGAACTGACAAAAAAAGAAAAAAATCGCTATACCAAGAGGTGGCGAATGGCGAAATAAAAGACAGAGGGCGCCGCCTATGAGTCGATGCACAAACCGTTTTGTTTCACTTCCGCTTCATAAATTCGCGCCGCCCGCTCTTCCTTTACGTGTATTTCTTTATTGTATTTTTGTTTCTGCTGTAATTTACTTTTCTTTCCCCATCCGCACCACCCCGCTATTTTTTCTTTGATTCTTCCGCGCATTATGCACAGCCAACCCATCATTTCCGCCTCATTCTTTTTTTCTCTCTCCTTCCCCCCCCCCCCCCCCCCGAAATCCACGTTTTCATAACGTTACATAGGCGGTTAAAGCTAGCGAAGAGGGGTCAGTGCGGATAATAACCACGTTCTAGTGGGGTATCGAAAAATGCCAAGAGGGGTGTATGTATATTGTAATATTTTCTTACTCATTTTTTTTTTAATCTTTAAGCATCTCTTTATACGGGTATACTTTACTTTCGTACACGCATCTATTTGTTGCTCATTCGGGTGTCTAATCTCTCCTGCGCGGGACTTCTTTTTGTGGTGATTTTGTAATACGATTTTTTTTCTATCAACTACGTTTTTCGGTGGCTCGACTGTTACCAATGTTTCAATGTCAAGGCTGCTCTAGTTACGATTCCCCGCTCTGCTCTGGGAAAAGGTCCCGCCCTGAACGGGAGAATTCAGCGGATCACCAAGAACACGTGACCCCCCCCCCTCTTCCCTTTCCTCTTCCCTTCCCCTCGATACGTGCACATTTACAGAAACACGCGCTTGCAGACTTTTTCTGGACCCGAAGTTCAGCCACGGGTCGATGGCTTTTCAAAAAGCAGAAGCCTCAAGGCCTGAACTGCCGTTTTTAGTGACATTCTTAGTTTGCTAGTGTTTGCTTTTATTTTGTTGTTGAATTTTTGCATGTGAATGTCACGTGTCAATTTTAATCCGTCCCAGATTCACCTTCTTTTGTGGACGTGCGTCATTCGTAACTTCCTCTCGTCTCTCATTTTGCTTGTTCAGTGACATTGTGAGGCTCAGCGGTAGTACTGCGTGTCCAACTGGGCAATAATAAAGAATCTGCTACACGGGAGAAAGGGGGAGGAGGGAGGGGGGCATTTCGCAGCACGATGGCGGTTTTGTAGCTGCTTGATTTCTTTGTCGTGTATGAACTGGCGTCTTTGTAGAAGTGGCAGCCGGAGGTGACAAATTGAAATTGACAGCTGTCAAAATAATAATAACCGATCTCTCGGTCGGGTGTCGGTGTCCCTTTTTTCGTTTTGTTATCTGAGACCTTTTGCTTTGTCGTTCATCGCTCTAATCACTTTTATTTTCGTTGCAGTTGTGAATTAAAGAATGATTTGAAATCGATACCTATACAACATTAAAGCAGCTTGGTTACGTATTTTTATTACAGTTTTTTATATAAATGCGATCAATGAGCGAGAAATCTTGCCAATATATGAAGAAAGTATTACGTACTTGCGAAGCTTAAAGGGCTCGCGGACAATTGTTTGTTGAGCGCCGATCAAAGTTGTTTACGCGCGTCTTCACATATTTCTGAATTGCCACAGAAAGTTGTCCACCAGTATAAAGTGGATTGTGCTTTGGACTGGTGGACAACGTTCTGCGGCATTTCAGAAGTGGACTGCGAGATGAGAAGAGTGTTAAGTATTTTTTTCTTTAAAGTGCATCGCGGTGCTGCTTGTTAAATCATGGATGAAATAGAGAGGATGAGTTTGACGAGCGTGTTAGTTAATACTCAATACGAATAAAGCAAAACACAAACAGGGAGGAGACAGACATCTACAGGCCTGTACATGTTTGTCTCTGTCCCCTGTTTGTGTTTTTGCTTTCTTCGTATTGAGAAGAGAAAGGGTTGTTTGTCCCATGGTCCATCAACTGTATTATCTGTAAGAGACCAGAAACTGCAGAGCATGCATTCATAGAGTGTTGAAATGCGGTGTTCCACTGGGATATCCTCCAGCGAGCTCTTAAGAAAGAGTTCCCTTTGGTCATGCACGGCATTCGTTTTTTGTCAGTCGAGAACGACGCTGGAATTCCCTACGACATGTTTATGGTCCTCAATCTACACAGCATTTCGAAGATTATGATGGTTGTACGTCATGCGGACGTGAACGTCCGCGAAGCCAAAGACATATTTCATTAAAAGTATTGTATGTACCAACCACAAGCTGAATTTCCCAAATGGATGCGATTTTTGAATGAATTAGTGCAACTGAGGATATTTGAATGCATTCGCGTCTTGCCAAAGTGAGGCCGACCTGTTTCAGCCTTTTGCGTAAGTGCTGTCTGAGAATTTGTTCCTGTACATGCAAGCAAAAAAAGAAGAATAATAAGACATCGGTGGTCGAGTGGATGAGCGCACACTCAGCAACTCGGATCGTGGGTAAGTAGCGCCAAACTCCTGTATGGTCGCTATTTTGGCTCGCGAAATGAGCAATTTCTTCTTGATCTGTCTATTCTGGTGAATCGACCCAAATTCGCTGTTGCAGTAGCCTTAGAGAGACGTTTTCTTGTATACAAAGATTTTGATATCCACACACTGGCGAAACAAGCGTACATCTTCGTATCACCACCGCACGCGGTGTTGGTGCTTGAGGCAGTGAAAAATAATTTCTCTGCACTTGAAATACGCGAGAAGAACAATGATAATTGTAAGAGATCCGTGGAGATGGCCACGATTGATAAGTTGATTGCATACACAGTGCCAAAGACGCTTAAATTGGCGAGGAACGCTTCTCAGCACGACGATGCTCCATGGTGATCTCTGAGCGCGACTGGATTATAACGACCTCTCCCGAAGCTTTCGAAGATTTGAACGGAGCCGAAATCGGCGATTCTCATGGCAACGGAGACCGATTAGTCAATTGCCTTACGAGGTTTTGGTCGTCTGTACGTTAGTATTTGTTTGTGTTCGGCTAGCAGGCAGAAAAAGGCTACGGCGATACTTTCCTATACTTACGTTTCAGCTTAGGTCCAGACGCAGCCGATGCCACAAGCGCGAGGCTCCGGGCTTTCAGCGTCCCTGCCAAGCACGCGCGCTCGTGCAGTCAAAGCACTGTTCAGGGCAGCATGCTCGCGCTTGTAGCATCGGCTGCGTCTGGACCCAAGCTGAAACGAAGTAGCCATAATAGGACCCAGTTGGTCACAAGCGCACACCATGCCCGGACCACGCGGCGCGAAAAGCCTCGCGGCTGCAGAACTCAGCCATCCTTGCCGCCCAATAGACCTGTTGCTATATCGCCCAGCAACGAGAATGCAGGGATTGGCGTTCCACGCGCCGCACGTGCTGGCCTCAGCAGTAGTAACTTTTCCAAAGCAAAAACCTAAAACAAATGGCATCTTGCACGCGCGTTCGTCAATGCTTTCTTTTTGGTTATTTACTTCGAATCTTTTATACACGAAAGGCGTGCGCGTGTGGCGCGTGGAACACCAATCCCTGCATTCTCCTTGATGCTTGGGTAAGACAGCAAATGGTCTATTCAACGAGGTAGAGGTACAGTGTACTATAACACGGTAGTGTTGGGACCGGAGCGGCTCGGCAACGGGAGCTCGTGAGGGCGCGTGTATTGACAGTTTCGTGGCGGCGCTGTAGTCGAGTTATCCGGAAAAATCGCGCAGCCCGCCTTTCTGTTGATGCACTTTGAGCGGTGCACGCCGGTACCACGAGCTATACACTCCGTTTCAGCTTATGTTGTACCGCAGCGAAGGCCAGAAACGCGAGCTCCAGCTGGCAGCTGCCCTGCGCACGAGAGCTTCGTGCCGTCGAGATGTGCCCTAGAGTGCGGAGCCTGCGCTTGTAGCCTTTCCTGCGGTTCGACACAAGGTGAAACAGAGTATAGTTCCGTGTGTTTTTCACTTCGAGCGGTGCGTAAATGGGACCACGACTTTATAGTTCCGTGGTGTTCGATCGTAATATGCTTTGAATCTCGTGTTCTGATTTTGCGGATGGTGAACGCGTAAAGGCTGAACTCATGGGACGAATAGACCGATCTCACCAGCCAGTTTGACTACGCCACCGCTGCTGCAATGCATCGAGGGAACTTTAGTCTTTTTGCACGTGCGACAACCTCGCTGGAGCACTGCGCGTGTAAAGCACGAGAAGGCACGAGCCCCTGCGTGCACGGCCGTCTGCCTCCTGAGAACTAAAGTTATGGCGGCGTCACGCATGCGCCGAACGCTTAGTGAGATCGGTCTATTATGTGACGAATAACCACAACGCCGCCCGACGGCGCGTTCTCCGCTTTGCGCGCGACGTAGCAGCCACAGTGTTGATTCCACGCGCAGAGCAAGCCGCCGGGCAATATTCGTCGGTTATAAGTATATTCGTCCCATGGAGTTCAGCCTGCGTAGCGCTGAAATGCCGCCGTTTAAAACAGCGACGAGAACTCTTGCTCTGCACCTGGTTGCGAAACGGGCCTCATCGGAGGAAGGAGTGAAGACGGCGTCCCTTTTCGGCGTTCCAAAGGACAGAGCTAAAAGAGATCTTTGGGAGAAGAATCTGCAGCGATCGGACATCGTTGCCCTGAAGTAACAAGCGCCGTCTGCGAGCCGCACTTCGAGCCCGCTTCATATCACTTCGGGAGACTATACGTCCACATCGTCGGCGAGCAAAGCGAGGATCCCTCGTAGACACCCAGTTTACGAAGCAGACGCGGCACTGACTCTGCTGCCAAGTGTACCCAGACCTGAGTGATGACCTTCCTGCAGGACGAGAGGAAAGGAAGCGGAAGGAAAAGTTCACCAGAGCTCATCGTTGCAAAGCGTTCGGGGCTCGCTCGGGAAACTGACCCGTTGTCAACAGTGGTGAACAGCGAAGCTCCTGCCGTGATCCCACAAGGCATCGATCGCACGCTAGGCTCCCTGACTATGCTAACTCTCTACTGGGCTGTTCACAAGTTCAGCAACCCGGACGGTGTTGCTTATTCTGGAGACTGCCCTTGGTGCCGAAGTCTAATAAGATCAGCATCGAAAGGGCGGTGTTCATTTGTTTCGACAACTTAATTAGATGGGTATGCCAAGTACATTCAGGGCCATGTATGTGCTGCACATTGTAACCATGTATTTCAATGCTGTGCTGTGAACTATTGCAACTTTTACCTTGCCTTAATTACGTGTGCTGTTGTTTCGGTCTAAATAATGTGAAGAAGGTTGTTTTCTTCTTTAAATCTTATAAAGCATTACTTGTTCAGCTTGCTGTCTCAGTTTTTTATTTAAGTTCAATGTTAAGACGCGTGATAAAAATTGTCACGTCTTATAAGCCATTTCTTACAAGTGAACGTCGGGTGGTCCTCGGATGATCGTGGTAGCCGTGAAGAAATAAAGGATTCTCACCCCTTTGCGACAGTCGCTTGGGTGGTTCGTCGCATAAATGAACACAGAATGAGTGACAAGTGAAGCAAGCTGATTAATGTCAAGAAAAAGAAGACGGGCAGAAAAAAGACAGAGAAGTTTACTCTGGGGTATTAAAAACATATTGAAACAATATCGGACTTTAGTATGTGCCGCTTCGTTCAATTATAAAATAAGATAGAAAGAAAACTGCTTCCGAGTTTTAGGTATCCCTTTCAAATATCTAATGTTCCGGCCTTTGTGACCAAGGAAATGGGCATTTCCTTTAAAATGCTCACTCATCCGACAAACCGAAAGTCGCAGCTAATTCTACGCTGAAATACTTGCAATCCGCTTCTTTAAAGTCGCAATTGTTTTTATGTAAAGGAAGGGTAATGTAGCTTGTACCGTCCAATACATTGAAGCATCATGTTGCTAACGATTAGGTGAAAGCGGCGTTTGGCAACTTCCGGTGCCTAGAGAATTTTGTTTCGCTGATGACAAACGACGACGATGGTCTCGCAAGCCTGTCTAAGCATGGTTCTCAACGCTACAGTCTGGAAGTTTCAGAATTGATGTTTGCACAGGCTTGCAGCACATTGTCGTCGCCCGTCAAAGTGAAACAAAATTTCCTAAGGAACCGAAGCTGCCAAACGCCGCTCACCTATTGGCGCGGAACGACCGCTGGCAGGTCGTAGCTGTATCAGAAATCCTATGTGCACTCCACCAAAGCGGCACTAAAGATTCATATTTTCGCGCGTGCAGCCGCGCATGCGCACACCTTCCGGATAACGCGCCGGTGTCGACAACCTGTCGCGATCAATACCACGCGCTTCAGGCGAGCCCCTCCGGTCCCAACACTACCCAAGTATTCTAGTACACTGTAGTAGAGGGGCTTAGAGCGATAAACTGGCAGCTGAAAGTGACTCTCACCCGGCCGCCGCCATGTTGCACATTTTCGACCACTAGACACGGGACCTTATAGTTTTACGTCTAGATTTTCTCTGGGGCTAACACTATTGAAAAATAGTTTATCACGTTTTTTTACAGCGATCGCAAATACAAATCACGGCCCAGTTTTGCGTGAAATCCTCAGGATTTTGTAGCGGTCACGTGTCTAGTGGTCAAAATTGTACAACATGGCGGCAGCCAGGTGCGGGGGGGGGGGAGGTCACTTTTGCCTGGTGAACGGGATACCAGTTTATCGCTCTAAGCCCCTCTACCTAGTTGGTTCAATACTACCCCACCCCTGCTCGTTTGGTCTGAATGAGCATCGCACCGGCGTGAGGTAGTGCATCACTACTGCGTGACGCACTTTAAAGACCAGGGGCTATAGCAGTCGTACTCCATTGGCTAAATTGCTCATCTACAGTGCAATGTAGCCATGTTCTGGCAGACTAAACTCCCGCTGTAAAAACAGTTGACTATTTTCTTTTCTTCTTTTGATCGTGGGATTGATTTTTATTGCGCAATCTCACCCTATCGGCCCTGTAAGCATAAAAAAATACATTGCAATAATGCTTGACCGGTCTTTCATATTCAAAGCACGACCAAACATCACGACCTATAACATCTACTTATGCCTAAAAAAAAGAAAAAAAAGGAGCGTTGTTTGCTGCCAGATAACTGGCAACAAATAATTTTAAGCAACAAGATTTTTAAAGTTCCCTTACTCTGAAATATAGCTTATCTGAGTTGCTCTGTTATATTGTCGGCCGACGTTTTTCTTAGAGATCTTGCGTTTCTGTGTAAAGAGGACCTGTAAGAGGTTCTCTTTCGTGTACGCATCGGCTGTAGCACTTGAGAGTCAATAGCAGACAGCAGGGCCAGTGTACGGTTGAGCTGAAAAGACAAAACATGAGATGTGTTTACAACGTGAATTAGGTGCATACTTTTTTAATTGGCTATAGCTTCAAAATTGGATGTAATTACAGTATTACATATAAACAAATAAATGTGGGTTCCCACGGGCAAACCTTCAACGACGGTTCTGCAGCTAACGACCGACAGATTGAATGATGCAAAGCGAGACAAGCAAAATGAGTTTTCAGTATTTTTTTTTTGGTTCGTATCATGAAGCGGTTTTTCTCTTGCACAGTGAATAGAAGGGTAAAACTTGCCATTCGCAGGCGAGCTTTAAAAATGTCCCCTATTAGGCACACCATGCGATGGCCAGACATCGTTAGTGGGTACGGTGCTGAGTAAGTCGTCATCTTTTTTTCTGCCAGCTGTTGTCCAAGTCCTTGATAGTGTCCATGATGCCCGAGGACATGGTCTCTGACTGGTAGAAGTACAACCAAGGCGGATAAGGCTTATCCTCGCTGATGATCATGGTCGGTATTATGGTATCCATGATGACCCTTAGTGCCAGGACCAGGGGCAATACCATACCGCCGATCCTACCGAAGAAGCCCGCGCATGCGCAGACACTACTCCGCACGACAGTGCGGAACAGTTCGAGGCTGTACGAGGCTGTAGGTTGTACGGTCATGTCCACGAAAACTTCCGATTGATGAGTTTGGAGGTCGAGTATGCCACAGTTTCCGAATATCAAGGCCAGGCCGTCATGTTTCCTGCCGAGCTCCTCTCCCATATCGAGGAATTGGAGATTAGCAGACATCCCACGGTCCCAGCGACCGCAACGGCTACACTTAGGGCACCTGACCCAGTCTACAGGATGAGTGGATCTAGGCTACTGAAACTGGATGTCACTTCATTCAGAGAGGACATTAACCATTAGCGGACTTTCTGGGAACAGTTCGAAGGAACGATTCACTCCAACCAAATGTTGTCAGCGACAGATAGGTTCCATTACTTGCGCCGCTACCCGACTGGAGACGCCGCAGCGGCAATTGCAGGACTACCTACAACAGAACCGTGCTATGCCGACGCCATTCAACTACTGAAGCAACGTCTCGGTGATCAAAGGAGGATGGAGCAAGGACATCTGGCGGGCCTTCGAAATCTTCCCCATGTTCGATCCTCTACAGATACACGAGGTCTAAGGAACCTACGACACTGTGCCAGCTGAACATCAGAACTCTTAATGCACTAAACGTGCCGACATCAAGCTTCGCAGCCATGCTCTGCGATATTCTCATCACATCGATACCTCACAACATCGTGGTGCGATACCAGACATGTTTCATACAAGCTCCCAATCAATGCAGCAACAGCTCAGGGTGACGCAACCTCATCACCTGCACTTGCATCCACATCGGAACTCAACGACATGCTACAGCGCCTTCGCATTGAACTCGAAAGCAGGGAAAGAAGAAACCACTGCGGAGCTCGTATCGAACGAGCGAAAGCCACAATCTCTTCATCTTTCTCCGCACTTCACAGTTCGACTCTGCAAACAACAGGCAAGTGCTATTTCTGCCACTCTATAATACACGCCACGCATTCTTGCGACTCCGTAGAAGACCAGCTAGTATCGAACCGGAACCGAACCACACCGAAAACCGGAATCGAACCGTTACTTTTAGCCGAACCGGAACTGAACCGAACCGAAATATTCGCCGCCATCTTAGAACGTAACCCGGAACTGAACCGGAAAAACAATATAACGGTAACCGGTTCAAAACGGCTCACGGAAATTTCTTTATTTTATTATTACAAATGAGTGTGATCTACAATTTGTAATAAATATGGTCAGCATGTATTCCTATAATTAGTGATCGAGTTGTCATATACCGAATTGCAATGTATGAGAAATTGTGGATTTTCGTGGCGCATTTGTATTTGCACTACGATGAATCATGTGTCACGTAATCACGTGAAATCATGGATGTCAAGGCATGCTGTCAAATAATGTCACGTCACGTGTCCCCGTGACGCGGTCACGTGACTCACTGCGTAAAGTCGACTAAAATTGAGAATGTCACTAGGTTTGTTAGCGTTGTTGACACCGTTACGTCACATGGCATCACGACTTCTCACCGCGAGTCACGTGACACCGTGACGTACTCGACTGTCATGAGCCCAAGTCGAGTGCTCGGGTTCGTGACAATCAGCATCGCCAAACATTCGGGTAACGGCTCTGTGTTCAATTAAAGATGATAATAGCCCAACTCTAGCTGTCAAGCTCAGCCCATGCTAGTTCGCAACCCCGAGCGCATGACTAAGATGTAACATTAATCGGGGTATATAATAAGCGTCAGATCACGTGGCCGCTTGTTCCAATTGCCAGTTGAGAAGGGAAGAGCGTCTCTTTCCTTTATTTTTCTGCGTCTGCCATTGAGCGGAGAGGAAAAATGATGGGTGTTTGTGCAAGTTATCAACGGTTAAGGATTAGCTCTTAGCGGTATTTACTGAAAGTACAAAAAGTAGTTGCATGACCCATTTTACATGTACACATCATTGAGGCACCCAGACATATTTTCGTTGTTTCTGAACTGCCTCAAAAAGATTTCCCCGAAGTAGGAGCATTGAAAGGGCTAAATTGGACCTATTATTCCCACGATAAATATAACTACAAGTGTGTACGGGAGGGATACTTGAAAAGAAAGATCATAGTACACTATGATCTTTCTTCTCGGCTGTCCCTCAGAGGGACAGCCGAACGTTGGCCGCCACTCAAAGTCTCAACAGGAATGTCGTTCTCAAGTCCTTCCCCTAGCTTTGACCACCTCCGTATTTTTGTTTAGACTTCACAGCTTTTGGGTGCAAAATAAAATGGATGACCTCTGTTAACAAATGACAGAAATTTAATTGTCGAATTGACACCCCCAAACAGAGGAGGAAGTGCCTCAGGACATAGCCTCCTATACTGACAAAGCCTGGCAGATCGCCACCGAGAAGCGACCGCCGAAATTGAAAACGTAGAGCGGCAGACAACGGATGGGAGAGGAGAGCCACGTGACTGGCGCCCCGCTGCGGCGAGACGCCGAAACACACTTCTCCCGCGAAATGGAATGCCCGCTCGTGCTCCTCGCGTTCCTCGCGCTACCGCTTCTTTTCTCGTCGGGTTTGAAAACCATGTTACGGGTAATCGCCGCTGCAAAAGCTCTGCGCTGACGTCCAGGTTCCCCGAGAAATTCTCTGTGCTACCAGATCCTCGCGCTCCAAATCTGCGACCGGGCACTCTATGGCTCCGTCGTTGAACTGCTAGGCTTTGTGAGTATAGAGGGAGGCTATGCTCAGAAATAAAAAGCATTCTATGGAGGAGCATCGTCAAGTAAAAAAGGGGAAAAGGGAAGTTTAAAAAAAAAAATACTGTGTTGTAAACATTCCTCTGCTCCGCATCTTGGGCGCAGACCAGACAGCGTGATCCCGCAAAACTACTACGTTTGCAAAAATCACTCCAGCTAGAAAGCGCGGTTTCGTAGTGCCAGACGCTCGCGCCGTTCCTCACGAGGCTGCACTAAGCAATACGTTTTTTGTCTCTTGAATGCATGACTTGCACTGAGCGCGAACCTCTTGCAGCGTGCATTTTTGCACCACCGGATTTGGTTTTTTCAGCAAAAACAAATCGCAATGACCACCAGCTTATGGTGCGAAGGTGTCACGTGCAAACCATGTTAAACAGTTCAGTTTTCTGGTGAAATGCGATGTTCTCAAAGCTAGTAAAATTAGATGTCCAAAGGGGCTTCACGGCAGGCTGTCTTCATTGCATCGAGCTCAATGTGCCGTGCCCAATTTCGTTATGGCTACCAAGGAAATATTCCATATCCCGCGGCTCTCTGGGCGTGCATGGGTATGAGCGAGAGCATGATCATGTGGCGGAAGACGGACAGTGACTGCTTCAACTAGCACGTAGCTTCCACCAAACTGTGGGCGTAGGGGCGAACGAAATACAAGTTGACGCGCCAGCGAAGGTTTCTTCAGAGCGCGTTTGTCGGAGCGAACATCTGCACTCAGTCAGCAGACGACAGCCGGACAAAGAAGTGACAAACGCGGGAAAAGAAGTCGGCTCTCGTCTCCGCGTGCCACTCTGCGTTATTGTCTTTTTCTTTTTTTGATGCAGCGCACGCAGTGAGCGCTTGGCGCTCCCAAAATCGGACTCGAAGCAGCGTTTATTTTCAAACCTCGTTTCGAGCTCCTAGCCTTCTTTTTTTATACATACATCTAAAAGAGAAATAGAAGAGGGTCTCTTCTCGGTGCACCGGTTTCTTTTGGTTTTTCGCGCGGCAGCGGGATCTTTATATTTGTGCGACTCGAATCGTCTCTCCCGGCTGAATGCGAACGGGCGCTGGGCTGGTCCCTTCCTTTCTTTTAATTCCTCCTCGTCCGCCACTGCAGGCCCTGAGAAAGCCGTGGCGGCGTTTCCCTTTCAAGAAGACTCACCGCGCCAGTGCCGCGCCGCGCGCTTCGGGTCCGGAGACTAAAAAAGCCGCGGCGCGCGGCTGCTGGAAATCAGAGAGACTTAAAATAATGGAGGGACGACAGGGGCCCAAATAATGAGGAAAAAAAAGGGCCCGTGGCAAAGAGCAGCGAGCATTGCAGGCGCGCTCAGAAACAAGCGGCGGTGAGGAGAGAGAGCGACAGATGGAAGTAACAACAATGGGAAGAGATTGAGCGACGGGGGAGAAAGAAGCGCGGGAGGAAATGAATGGGCTCTCGAGATGTGCGGCTCCTCTAGCAAACGTCTTGACTCTTTTTTTTTTTGTGTCGTGTGCTAACGAAGATTGGTAACTGGTTGCCCCTTTAAAGAATGAGCGTGTTTATCCCGCACATCACTCGGAGACCGACCGATACCGCGGAACGTGCAAGTGAAAATGTACCTGCAGAGAGCGCAAGTTCGTCTGCTTTCTGTACAAGGGTTCGGATGATGTCAGAACGTCGAGCTCTTATTGGCTGATTGAAAGAAAAAAAAGAAATAGTGCATAGACCACAGGACGTTTAGCGTTGATGTCTACCCACTATCCTTTCACTCAAAACCAATCAGAGCTCGGCGTCATTCTGACGTACACCGCAACACCTGCGCAAGAAGCAGACGAACTTGCTCTCCGTATAGCGTCGAGTTTTGCTCCCGTTGCACGAGGTCTAGCTCGGGCAGCCGAAGGCGCCATCGAACCCAAGGAGCTCGCACTTGTGTCCGCAAGTCGTGCAGGGATTCCGCAGCTTCCAACAGGGGGAACACTTTCGAAAGGGATCCATACGATCGAAGTCGTACGCTCGCTGGAAGTGCTCGGGTCATATTCACAATGCCTCGCAAGAGGAAGCGGCAAACGAAGAGAGGACATCGCCGAACACAAGCGGCGGCTTACATATATATAGCTTCGGCGTATTCACCGTGCCACATGGGACGTCGAAAAGAGAGAACAGCGTTTTGCTAGGGACAGACAAGCAAGGTGGGTTCGTACTGCTACAACCAATTTCAATCGGCGGTCAAGAAAAAAAAAAAAAATATATATATATATATATATATATATATATATATATATATATATATATATATATATATATATATATATATATATATATATATATATATCTGACGCGTTTGACGCTCGGGGCGGGTCGAAGATCCACAAACGATGACGTGATGACGTACTACGCCGGCCTTGACTTCTAGGTTTGACGTCATGTTCTCAAGCTTCCGCGTTCTATCTTCCCAACCACCAGCGTAACATTCTCACCGAGTTTCAGCTTCCCGTTATGCGTATAGTATATTTACACGGGCCGAAAAACACGGTTCTCTTTTCTCGTGAACGACCGGTATAATATGCCGCGGTGTTCCATTTTAGTTCGAATAGATTTATTACAAAACATTCGTCGAAATACGCACTAAAACGGTTTGTGTATGTGAGTTATACGGCCAGGGAGACAATATGTGGGTGGCTAATCTTTGCCATAGGGTCTGATCATTAACCAAACTTCCGTAATTAATTTTTAATTAGTAAAAGAATCATGGTTTCAATCAGAAACTTACTTAGCATAATTGAAAACCACTAAATCAACTTTTTTTTTAGAACGATCTGGAGCTCGTGGGAAACTCGGGGTCGCACTAAAGTTACCACTCGTGAAGCAAGCACGGAAGCTATACTCCGTTTCACCTTACGTTGTACCGCAGCGAAGGCTAGAAGCGCGAGCTCATAGCGTTGGCAGCTGCCCTTGGTGCACGAGAGCTTGTGCCGCCGAGACGTGTTATAGAGCAAGGAGCTCGCGCTTGTAGCCCTGCCAGCGGTACATCATAAGGTGAAATAGAGTATAGCAGTGGTGGAACGTGCATGATTAGATCATTATCGCATTCCGCCACTGCTAGCTTTGCACCTGCTTCACGAGTGGTAACTTTGGCGCGCCTCCGAGTTTCTCACGAGCTTCAAGTCGTTCTAAAAAGAGTTGATTTAGTGGTTTTCGATGACGCTCTCTAAGTTTCTAGTTGGAACCATATGTCTATTTTCACTAATTAAAAAGTTAATAAACGAATTTTAATTAATTATCCGACTTATCGCAAAGTTTAGCCACCCACATAATGTCCCCCTGGCCGTATTGCTCACCTGCACAAACCGTATTAGTGCATCTTTTACGAATGTTATGTAATAAATCTGTTCGAATTAAAATTGAACACCCGGTATATAAGGGGTCGAGTTCCGATTTACGACTGCAAAATACCTCAACGCAGCGCAACTCCTGAGGACGAGGAGGGAGGTTATTCCCCTCTTCCTTCGTACCCTCTCCTCCTCCCTCCTCCTCCTCCAGTCCCTCCCCTCTCCCTTCTCCTCCAATTCAGTTTCCCCGCTGAATTTAGCGGGGAAAATGACGTCGCATGACTTGGTGTCACGTCACCTAAGAACTATTTCAGTTTCTCTGCTAGATTTAGCGGGAAAATTAATGTCACGTGACCTCAACACCAATTTAACTCCCGGCTAAATTTATCGGGGAATTGAGTAGGTGTTGAGGTTACGTAGCTGGGAATCGAGTTCGTGTCGAGGTCACGTGACGTCAATTTTCCCGCTAAATTTAGCACGGTTACGCCGACGCCGACACCGGCGCCGTGAAGCACGAAAACGGGCACCTAAAAGCTGCGCTCTAAAAAAGAAAAATGATTTGTTTATTAAGGTTAACACGCTCTTCTCTTTTAGCCCTATAAGGTGCAAGGTGGCGCTGCTTCCCGAATACATGATTGCGCCGAGCTTGCATAGGGGTATTCACTGGCCGCCATATCTGAGGTAACTGTTTAGAGCGCATGCTCAGAACGAGCTCACATTGATAGGCTGTCAAGACCGGCAATCTTGAGGGTGCGGGGTGCACGTTGCACAAAGAACTGTGGAAGCTAGCCATCGGCATCGTGCTCAGCATTAGCGCACACGGATATGGCCGCCAGTGAATACACCCTATAGGTTGGAATTGCGGAACCGCGCTCTCGCCCGCGTAATCGTCCCATCTTTCCTCCTAGCCTATCATGGCGACGTCAGCATACTACTCGGAGTCATTTTTCTCAATACGTACGATGCTACAGAAATTAGCTAAAGAAACGGCGTCGAAAAAAAAAATACTGATATTGTGCGAGGCTGGTACCGAACCAGCGCCCTCCCATGGCATCGCGGCTGGTTCTCTGCTCCGAGTCATCTTTCTCAATCCCAGTGTCGTCACCCGACGAATGCAGCAGCGGTTGGAGGATAACTTTACGCAGTGGCGATTCCGGAAGCCATGCCACATGCCAACCTTTTGTTCTTTTCTCGCATTGCTCGAAAGCAAACAAGCAAACGAAAAAGGAAACAAAGAAACAAACACAACTGGCGAAAGTGGAAGTAGGAGCTCGTTCAGCTTAGAGTGCCTCAATGTCCTTCTGTTTAGGGTGATGCCATCGTTTGTAGTACCCGATGCCAACAGCACGCGCTCACAGGGAAAATACAAAGAAATCGCAGGAAACAAAATGTCGCCGTAGCACAGTAAGCGCCACGAGCGCGTGCAGGGACACGCTCTTTCACGCGCTTCAGAACAAAAAATATAAATAATGCATTCGAAACAAAATGGCCAGATGTCATCACCCCAAGCAAAGCGCGCATAGAAGGCACCCTAGTTCAGCTGGTTCAGCAACTGAGCAACGGGGCGAATTTTAAAGAATCACTGTGTTTGGTTGATTTCGTGGGGATTCTCGACGTTCATCGCGTGGCCTTGAACGAACATAGCATTTTTTATATCGCTCAATAACTTGTTTGCGGAATTTCTCAAAAGGAAACAACGAAAGATTAATCTCTTACGTGGTTTTGAATTTAGCGGCGAGTGGAGTTCAATCACCGAGTTGTCCTTGCACTTCCTCGTATAATGCGTATGTGTATTTTGCATGCTTGATCTAAAGTCACTGGGTTCGAGGAAAGTAGCTCCATTTTTGTTCATGGAATGAGTGGTTTCTTCTTTGACCTCTCCAATCTCCGTTGGGTCGATCGAAATTCGCGGTGACAGGTTACTTTATAATGCCATTTATTGAATAGCGAGATTTCGCTGTCCACACGCAGGTGAAACAAACGCACATCCCACCGCCACCACGTATGACTTCGGTACTTGGCGGCATTAAAAATATAACTTCCTGTCTTGAAATACGCGAGAAGAACACTATAATCTGTACGAGATCCGTGAAGGTAAGATTTCCAAGGACCGAAATGGCGATTGGCATTGCAACAGAGACCGGCCAGCCAATCGCCTTGCGAGAGTTTGGTCGTCTGTACGTTAGTATCTGTTCGTGCTCACCTAGCTGGCAGGGAGGAAAATGACGCTACCTTCCAATGATCCAGTGACTGTAGCTACAACGACATCTAAAAACACGCCGTTCATCGCAGCAAACCGAATGTGGGACATAAATATCTTTTTCTACTCTCCGTTTCGAAGCAGGAGTACGTAAAAAATTAAAGCAATCCTCCCCCTCCCTCCCCCCCCTTTTTTTATATTTTTTGTCAGTTTAAGGAACGCAGAGTAAAGCTAGTCTCACGCATTTTATTTTCGATCTGCAGCTAACAAAATTGCGGCATTACCCGATAAGAAGACCGAAGTACGAGTCGCGAAGCAGAAACGTGGACATCACAAGCCTTTGTTTTAAAGAAAAAGCAAAACTGTTCTGTGTTAAAAAAAAAGAAGAAGAAAAAAAAAAGGAAGAAAGAGAAACAAGCACTTAAATTGTCCGCATTTATTATCCAGGATCACGAATATCGAAATTATATTTTAGACTGATGCGCCAAGTAGCCAAAAGGCGCTTTGAATATAGCGCCGAAGTCCTTCCCGCCGTGTTCGACGGGAATAGGGAATCGCGACCTATCACACAAGGAGCACGCGAAAGGCCGTTGAAGCCTCTGGGCATGACGTCACATGCAGTGGTTTGCTTTTTCGGTTTTTCTCACGTCCATTGTTACGTTCGCGTAAAATACTCGCAATATTCAAATTCACAGAAAAAAAATAAAAAGCTAGAATTTACTTATAACTCGTTCTTCTCAAGAACCTCTTCAGCTAAGCTTGGTGTGAATAATAAAGTTTCCTTCTCTCTCTCTCCCTACATAATCCGAACTAGCGCTCCAACAGCGTCTTGAACCGCTCTTTGAGCTAAAAGGAAGCCACCCCCTTCCCCTAGTTCAAATCAAAAGCAATGCTTCCGCCCCTATTGGACTAGCTGTTCCAACGTGGGCTGTTCTTGCCTCGCGGCATGATCATGCGTGATCCGCGAGCGCATGGTCCACGAGCTGTGCCACACGAGCTATATGCAGAACGAAGACGGCGAGCTCGGGGCATGTAAAGAAATATAGCTCGCGATTTGGAATCAAGGCCGCGGAGTCTACACTTTGTTTGACTCTTCAAGTCCGTCCGCAGTCGATGCCACACGGTCCGTCGGAGTCAATCGCGCAGCGACAAATGTGCATCGTCCCGTCGCTCGTTGTCTTTCTTGGTTTCCTACCAGCGGCTAAACCAATCAAGCCCATAAACAAAAAAACAAAAAAACCGGATAGCGGTGTATTTACAGAGCGCGATTGGTTTAGTCGCTTATAGCAAAACAGTATTTTTTTTAACTTCAACATCATTTTTTTTTAATTTTTTTACCGATTATGATGGTTACATCTTGACCGCTCCTGCGAAAACCAATCTCTGCGGGCGACATTTTTTTTCTTAGGTTGCATTTGTAATTAGCGTTATCATAATCCTTTTTATAGCTCGTCGTTTCGTCTAAAGCCAAACAGCCGCCGATGCGGCTGATAGAGCCAAAGAAGCAGCGCCTCTCAGGGCGCCTGTTTATCATCCGCGCTAAACCGCACGAGCTCACCGGATGCGCCGCACGCGTTGAGTCTGTGCGACTCTGTAAATTCACCTTGTATCACCCTAACGAAAAATTCAGCGCGTGTACTTTCCTGTAAGGCACTTGTGGGAGGCCGATCGCTGATATAATATGTCAGAGACCCGAAAGAACAATTTGTGCCGTGACAGTGAATGTGACATGTGAGCACGTTAAACGTCGTGATCAGCGTAACTAATAGACTGACCTTTAGGCCTAAACAGATATTTAGATGGCTCGTGCATCCGTATAGATTGGAGAGATTGACTCTCTATCGAGTGCTTTGCGGAGAGTATATAGACGCACCAGATTATCCAAACCCGCGGTCGCACTGCGTCATACAAAAGACAGTTTGCAGACACTGACTTCAGGCACGTTTCTGTTCCTTGTATGATGGTCCCCTGGGTTCTGAGCCCCACTCCTGCCCGTTTCGATCTGGATGAGCATCGCACCGGCGTGCGGTCGTGTATCACTACTGCGTGATGCACGTTAAAGACCCCAGGTTAGCAGTCGTACTGCACTGGCAAAATTGCTCATCTATTATGTAAACCAGTGTCGCCCTATCCTGGCAGACCGACCTTACGCTGTATAAATCACTAAACGTCCAATTCGAGTGACTTCTGTATGATGGTCCTGTTATTTTGGTCAGACAAGAACTGTCTGTGCCACATTTTCGAAGCCTACATGTGCATGAAGCAAACGCAGCGACATCGTTCTGATTTGTGGCGAAATGGAGTATGACTCTGCGTCGGAATAATTCGGGCTGCACATACTTGATGCGTGCTCAGATCACCTTTCACTTCCACGGGTCCATTTTCTTTTCCATCTTCGCTCTCGGTCCCCTCCCCCACCCTGCGCCTCTTCCCCTTTCCCCCGTCTTGAGTTTCCTGCCGGAGAAGGGGACAGCGCAATTTTTCTCGGCTTAAAAAACAGAGCATGCTGTCTTCTCGCCGCCGTTGTTGTTTTGAGAGGGAAAGAGGGGGGACCTGTCTTCTATTTGGGTGCTCGTCTCGCCCTGCGAAAGCCGGGAGCTGGAGAGAAAGGGTGAATGAAGAAAGGGCGAGGCGAATCGCGCTACCCTCCTCCCTCCTTTTTCCAGCATCCAAGGATCCCACGGGCTTCACCCGCGGAGGATGCGGCGCTCGCACGGTGCACCTACTCGTCGCAGTGGTCTTATTTTCCGCCGGGAATCTCGAATGTCGGGGTGACCGCGCCTCCCTCCGTGTCCCGCTCGACTCTTCGCGGCACCGGTACGTGCCATTTGCCTTCGGAGCTCCCGCGACTAGGATAAACCACTGATCTATGGGATATGGACCGGTGAGTGCTGTCATCCCAATACGACCCAAGTGACCATTCGGCTTATGTGTTCATTCGACCGAAGTGACCAGTCGGCTTATGTGTTCATTCGGCTGAAGTGTCCATTTGGTCGAAGTGTTCATTCAGTGTGAGTGTCCATTCGGTTGAAGTGCCTATTCGGCCAGAGTGTCAGTTTGGCGACGCCCCGTTTCGGTTAGAAATTTCAAATAGTCTGAAGTTCCTATTCGGCTGAGTCCGTTCGGCCGAAGTGTTCATTCGGCCGAAGTTTGTATTTCACAAAAGAGCCAATTTAAATGAAGTCCAAATTCGGCTGGACGTGTCAAATCGGCTTAATTTTCAGTTGAGCTCGATTCTTCGATATACTTTGTTCAGACGGCGCGCCATATGTGCCGGACGTTGCGCCAACCTTCTTCCGTGGCCCTAAACATCAACCCGTGTTTTAGGTGACGAACAGGGCACTGCTATGGGACAGTAATGCCGCACTACCGCTGTGTCTCCCTGCGCGATCAACGAAGAAATAAGAGGTCAACTAAAGTAAATATACGGATTGCGTTTGTTGTTCTTTTCAATCTGAAGTTTTTACGGCGAATGTTGGAATAATTGTAGCGTTTTACTGGAACTATCCGAGTGGCGAAATGGCAGAGCCCGCGACGCCTCACTTCTACTGCGGGCTTTGTCAAATCTTTCGATATATGAGAGCTCCCCAAGGCTGTATCAATGGCTGGTTAAGGCTGCTTCCCAGATTTGTGCCGGTTGCGCCCACAGCAGCCAAAAACGACAGCAACAATAAAGACACCTGGACAACTGTGGCTCTATGGTTCTTTTGCGAGGCTACTTCTTGCATTCGCTTGTCACGTTATGTGCGGCGGACAGTTTTCCCATTGACTAGATTATTGATGTCGTTTCAATCAGTATGAACAGAACCAACGCAACTTTCTGTAGCGAGGCTTGCTAATATAATTCATTTTGAAGTACCTATCACATCCTAGAAAAAAACATCATCGTAAGAACTAGCGTGAAGAACGCTATGCAGGCAGAGTGGGGACGGTGGAGAAGCTTCAAAGATGGTGTGGAATGCTCTGCGCGGCCGCCGAGAGATGGCACTAATAATGAATAAGGTCTAGAGTTCCTCCTCGAAAGCGCGGCGCTGCTATTCGCCGAATTCAGTCACGTGAGGAGCTGGATCAACATGCCATGCAGGGAAAGACGGCGCTCACGGGGATGAGCGCGCCACTCTGGCTCCCGTAGGGAGGCCTATGCAAGAACTCTAACAGGCCCTGGTGCCTTCGCAATGATACCTGCTGTCTCCATTCGGTCCAGCTCTGCCTTCGAGGCGCACGGCGCGTGCGCCACCCGGCGTGCTGGCTGTATTACCGGTGTGGAGTTGCCGCGAAGAACCATCTTGTAGGCTCTCTTTGTGCAACCGAGACCACGGAAGAGACCCGGGAACTCGCGCTCTACTTGTTGGCGCTGCTGGTTCTCGTGCTCCACACTGTTGACCCGGTTGACGAGGCCAAAGCTGCTCGCATGCTTTCAGGCCCATGATGGCTTGCCTGCCGTTCTTTACTATAAAGAAATCCATGAAACCTTGTTTTCTGGCCGACAGATACCGACAGCCGGACTTTTCCCAGATGTTGTATGATGCCACCTCCACTTAGCGTTGCAGTCGTGGGTTGAGGCCGCTGCTTCTGTTTGATCTTCATAAACAATGTGCGTGGGAGCAGGTTGGCCTGGGCACCGGTGTCCACTTTAAGCTCTACCTGCTTCCCCTCTATCGTAGTTGGTAATGGTCCAGTCACGGTTGCCTACCGATTGCACGCATGGTCAAACAAAATTTCAAGCACATCAAAATTTCTGCTTGCCTCTGGTTTCTTCAGCGTCATGTACATAAACATAACTTCTTTAGTCTTGCAACATACTGCAAAATGATTTTTCTTCCTGCATTTTGAGCATGTCTTTCTGTAGGCTGGATATTGCCTTGGAGAGTGACTTGGTTGCGAAAGCGACATCTCCACTTGTCTCTGCTGCTTTGCTGACCTGTCTTGACGAGTTCCACCGTGGCCGCTGCTTCAATCGACCCT
>JAZHYW010054366.1:0-51961 GCA_037355805.1 Ixodes ricinus | reverse complement strand
CTATCAAGAAAGAAATCTGTGGCGTTTGAGCTCGATAAACAGGACACACCAAAAAAATTGGCATTCCATAATTACGCATTCAAAAACAAATTTTCATGGCTCTCTATATGATCAAGTACGGATATATTGATGCGTGATTTTGCAATAACCGCCACGCCTCCACCACGTGAGCCACGATCGCGTTCTGTACAAATGATAACCGGGCGGAACTATTTCATCATCATGAACCCTGTCATGTAACCAAGTCTCAGTTAGTACCACTAAATGAGGATCGTGAGAAAGGAGCAATATTAATGCTAAAGCATTAACTGTCCCATGGAGCGAAGCCGTCGTTGTCTGTAACCGTCTGTAGCAGAAAAACGGCACCCACAAGCGGAATTCCCATTGGCTGCGACGCGTCATATCAGATGCTTCATCGCGGAAGCCGGCCGGGCGCTCAAGGTCAAAGCGGACGCGCCCAGAAAAGAAAACAGAAAGAAAAGCGCAGCAACGCGGATGCATCGTCACGGAAGTCGTGGAGCCGAAGGGGGCGCCGCTAAGGTCCCGCGCCTGCGCAGTGGGGGAGCGCGATGTCACCGCCGGCGCGCCGTGTGAAAAATGAAAATGCGGCGCGCCGCTTGTAAAATGCGCTGCGTGTAGAAACGCTTTCGCATCCATACACGTGGGCAGTCCGAAGTGTCTGTATTGATTTTTTTCTCGAGTCTATTAACTTTGTTAGCAATACTTTTGGCATTCAAAGATAGTACACGTAACTGGTGCGCCGGAGGCTATAATCGCTATGGGTTAGACACCGCACCACTTTCAGGCTGTACTGGCACGCATGTCTTAGCATCGTCGTCCCACACGTAGTACGTGTTATCAATGCGAACTTTACGATCTACCAGTGAGACCCTATTTCCTCTTTCCTTGCCTGTTTTTGCGCTTTTCCAAAGTTCTTTTCGCCTTAGCGTTTCTGGAAGTATTCATTGTGCTCAAAGATACGCGTTCCTTTAAGTTCTCCGGTGTTTCGTAGTACCGCCTGTTTTTCTTGATAATCTTGAAAATACAGTACAACTGGCGGATTCGCAGCAGGTCTCCCCAGCCTATAAATTCGTGTGCTACGGACGAGCACTTTACTCCTAGTTTATTCCAGAACAAAATTGAAAGCTGGGCTAGGTAGTTTAGGCTACACGTTTTACCGACATTATGTTTATCCCTGACCACTTCTTTAATAACTTGTGCTGCAGTACTTTTGTCTCTTCTGAAACTCATTAACTCCAAAAAAAAAAAAAAGAAAAAAAAACCAAGTTAGTTCTCCGACTTCGGTCCTCCAGGTCGACCATCTTTCTACTCTGGTAATTTAGAATCCGACAGGATCAGGCCCTTACGGGCCCAATCTGTCAAGACGAAGCACACAATGGCAGTTCCACGAAACATCATCAGCTTCGCCGATGACGGCTCACTGCCTTCACTTTTTTGGCGGTGTTGATTTCGCGTGTCTCCACTTTTCGCTTTGCTTCTTCGTCTCGTAGTCGTAACATCACAGTCGACAGTTTTCCACGGTGATTAGACAATCACAGAAGTTGTCAGTCGGCTTAAACACAGCTGCAACCCTCATCGCTCACTATTTGAAATAGATGTCCACATGAGTGTGCCTGTTAAGTGAATACCCGCGCACAATTATCTCGTGTCTACCGCGATGAGGCGAGTTACTGATCACTGTACGCGAGTGTAGCTGAACGTAACCATGAACGTCGATGTTTCAGCAGAAACGTCTCGCACTTTGTTTAGTTAGTATCCCATAGTACAAAGTAAGCCAAGCTGTACATGCCACATGCATGATGATCGTTCACAAAATGACTATAAGGTACACAGATACCTCCGGATTATCGGTGAACAATCCGGGATTTCGATATGATATAAATGATTGGAGTCTCCCACATCTCGCTACAACTTCACAATATAGTATTGTGAAGAGTGGTATTTTGTCTGGTATGTATCTTCTTTTTTGTTTTGTTCGGTGTTTATAATGGAAGCTCAGTCAATTTTGTTCATAGGTTCTTCAGTGTCGAAGTTTTGCATCCTTTTATTAATTAATACTATTCGGCACGCTATCAGGTAAAAATATGCGCTAAAGCATGCGCTTTACTTCAAGCGAATCTGGCACGGTAAACTTGCATGTAACGAAACTAATCTTTGGAGAAGAGGAACAAGGGGGACAAAGTGATCAAACACAAATCTCCAAACACAGCTGGGAGTATTCGGTCGCGCCACCAAGCTGTGTTTGGAGATTTGTGTTTGTCCCCCTTGTTCCCCGTCTCCAGGAATTCTTTTCGTCACTTTTTTCCAGTCTTGGGTAAGTTACTTTTAAATAGTAATTCGTTACAGTTACAGTTACATTCAGAAAAAAGTAGCGAAGTTACCGTTACAGTTACCGCAACAAAAGAGTAACTCGTTACAGTTACAGTTACTTTCAAAAATATATAACGACGTTACTTTTCAGTTACTTTTTCTAGAACACAAAAAATTAGGAAAAACTAGAAAACGCCCCTCACCAAGTTTTTGCATAAAATTATAAAGTGCGCTTTTTACTTCATATTGTGAATCAGCAGCGGTTGCTTCTCGAAATTAGCGTCTGAAAGTTTCCTTCGTTTAATAGCAAACACGTGCCTGCCTCTGCTGAACAGGAGCCCAACTGGCGCGCTGGAAGGAAGTGTATGGGGGCGAGCGCGGATCCCTATACAATGCCCTATCCTTGGTAGCACTAACATTGCTGGCTCGTTGACGGTGGCGCTGGGTTCATAGAGCCCTGGACATATTTCAGTTCGCACCCGGCAAGCCAGAAGCAAACCCCGCGCAAACAGCAGTGAATTTTGCCTCTACTGTTGACACCACACCGGAGTAGAGGCGCAACATCAAAATACGAAACATGCGCAGTGCCCTCCGCGTGTATTGTTAATCTTACGGTTGATTCACCCGATTGAAAAGCGTTTGTGCAGGAAAGAAAGAACCGCAACATAATAAGATGTAAGTGTTCAGTTACAGAGGTATACAAGCCCGTGCGTAAAGATAACTAGATTTTTTTTTCATCAAATCTACACGTGGCTATATTCAAAACGTGACTCGCGAGAAAGAACGCGTAATCACAAGATTGTGCAAGGCCAACTTGACACTTGAAATATCGGAACAGACAATTTGGAAAGTGCAAGGAATAGCTAGATTGTACTCATTCAATGATATATTATTCATAAAAAACTGGAAAGTAACGACAGAAGTAACGTCGTTACTTTCATCGTTACCATAGAAAAAAGTAACAGAACTACAGTTAAAAGTTACATTTGCAAAGTACTCGTTACAGTTGATTACCAAAAAAGTAACGAAATTACAGTAACGCGTTACTACCCAAGACTGCTTTTTCTAGCTCACTTGTACCCTCGCATTAATCGCATTATCATCATTGTATGTCCTTTTTCTTTCTTAGAAAATCTTCTGGTGCAATGAAGACGACATCCAGACAGTTATTCGGGCATACATCTTTTCCCGTATAAACGCTTATCCAGACATAATTCTCCTCTCCCGAAACAACCCTTTGGGCCCCCATTCCCCTCTTTCCCTAACGACCCCGCAAGAGTCATCCATTGGGGACCGGGTCAACTCCATCCTCTCCCGTGGCATCAATGGCTTCTTCCCAATGCGCACACGCCGCGGTCAGTTATCCCAAAGTGCGCCGGCGCACGGCCGGACCAACTCACCCCGCGCAGCATGATTTGTGACTGACCGTTGGTCAGCGCCGTCACTTCACCCTTTCCCCGCCGCGGCATCCGTCTCCCGGAGTCCGGACCGTGCATCCGCCGACCCTTGACCAGGAATAGAAGCCCAGGGAAACAGAAACTAAGCACCGTTCACGCGCCTAAAGCTGACAGCGCGGCGGAAAGCCACGTGCTCGCCGGGCCAATAAGCGGCCTCCTTTGCGTCACCTGACACCCACTCTTTGCACGTGGGTTGTTGGCGGGAACCTGATCCTGTGGTGAAAGCATAGGCGTGCGACTGGTCCGACGGAGCCCGTAGCATGAACCGCACTGTCAGCTTGGGGGCGGATGGAATGTACCCGCTATTCGTGGACTCTGAATGACCGCTGGGAACCAGTGGCTATTGCTGTCCCATTTTTAAAAGTGTAGTGTTTGTGAGTGAGTGGGGGAGAGGAGGAGAGGATGGTGGTTCCGTCTGTTAGCTCTCGGCGAGCGCCTACACCGCCGTGAGTCGTGACTCAGCGTTTGCAGTGGAGGCTGACCTCCCTTCTGGTGGAGCAGCAACAGACAAGGGCCCTTTTTCGGGACTCGTGGCTGTTTTATGACCGCTTTATACTGTGGGAAAAAGGGGTTTGCTTCTTGGAGTGTTGTCCCGTCCGGTGGGGTCGTCTAGGACGCGGGGGGCATCGGCGATGGCGGATCGAGGTAGAAGGGGAGAACGGAAGGGCCCCGCTGCTTGACCACTCGGACGAGAACAACGTCAGAAATTAACGGTATATATATATTTTTTTCCCGCTCCCCAGTTCAGAATACAATGCATTCTGAAGGAAGCATGCATAGCTGTGCATGCATAGCGGCTTTGTAACTAATTGTTATTGAAAAAATAATCAATCAGATTTAATCATTAAACAATATCGGGTTGTAATGTGCATGTTTGCAGGGGCGTACCGGTCCTTGTCTGACCCAAGCACACTCGCACAGATCGCCACTGATTCAGAAGCTTCTTTGTCATAATGAAATTTCGAGGATAAAAGGGGACTATTAATTTCAGTCCTGCCTTCGCGAAGATTGATGACGTAAGTGTGGGATCGAAACCACCCACCTGACGACAGTCGAGCGCGGCTCATAGATTGGACATGAGAACTGCGTGACCACTCGACTTCGGCTCGTAACAATCGATGCCTTGGCGGACACTCGGGTAAGGGTGATGAGATGAGAATAGGTGATGAGAATAGCCGAACTCTAACAATGCCTGGAGCTCAGCGGGGGTTTTCGCTTTACCAACCCCAGCGTGTGTATGATTAACGTTGGCGGCATAGGGCCACATGGCCGCTTGTTCCGACTCAGCGTTGAGGAAATGAGCGATGCTCATATTTCTCGAATTTTCTCAGCGATTGACATTGCTACGGATAGAAAACCTAAGGCAAGTTTAGTCAGTATTTACGTTTAGGGGTAATTCTAAGTTAGTATTTAGCGAAAGTAGAAAAATTGTTTCATGAAGCCCCTACGCACAGTTGCGTTTCAGAGCGTTTGAGTACGTTTGACTGCGTTGCGTCGAGAAGCAAAAGCGAGTAACCGGCACATCTGTGCGTCGTATGAAGCGTGGAATCCAATTCAAGGAATCATCTTGGCACGCGATATAAGCAGCCGGGATGTCCTGGCCACTGATCTCCACTAGAGGGGGCTGGATGGCGCATTAGGCAAACAGGTATGAAGCCACCGGAAGTGAGCGGCTTGTCCCGGAAGTGAGCGCTTGGCAGGCTTTGTAACCCTTCCGAGTGCTGGTTCGAAAACCGTCGAGGGCGTTGGATTTTCGCTTGTTCCCTCAAGAGAGCCTGCTTAATGCGCAGCAAGAGCGCATGCGGACCCGAGAAGTATCATGGGAAGCCATTCAATGTAAACATTTTGAGATCCTAGTTGATCAAGTTGTGACTATGTCCCAACGTTCACATGCCTCATTCTCGGGATTTAATCCAGAACGGGAGTATTAAACCTCAATCAAAGACACAAAAGAGCATTGTCCAAAATATCGACTGAATGCACTAGGAAGCCCAGCGCACGCCCGACTTCCGGGACAAGCATCAAACTTCCGGTGGCTTCACTTGCGCCAGGCTCGGAGAGCAGCTAAGCGCCATCCAGCCCCCTATAGTAGAGATCAGTGGTCACCGGCTTCCTCGCAGCGGCAGCGCTGTCAAACGCAACTCTGCGTGGGGCCTTTACAGTTTCTTTCGGTTATAAACACGCCTGGATAGGTTAGTTGATGGGTTAACTCCAGCATAATGTAAGTTGGGTTAAAAGGAATCGTTCGTCTTCTATAGTGGGTATTTCCTGGACGCCATTATTGAGGGCGCTGTTGAAAGCGCATGCTCAGAACGAG
Source organism: Ixodes ricinus (assembly GCA_037355805.1). Classification (NCBI taxonomy): domain Eukaryota; kingdom Metazoa; phylum Arthropoda; class Arachnida; order Ixodida; family Ixodidae; genus Ixodes; species Ixodes ricinus. Next base: position 45,856 of record JAZHYW010054366.1, on the reverse strand, counting down.
ATTACATTAATATGCTGCTAAGACCGGCAACCTTGATGGTGTGGCATGCGTGTTTCAAAAATAACTGTGTCAATTTTCCGTCAGCACGTGCTCAGCAGTCGCGTAAACAACCCACCAGTGAATACTCCCTATACTCGTATTAACCTCAAGAACCGCAGTAAAAGAGTCCGGCCCCTCGCGGAACGTTATTAATTTACACCGTCATGTGTGAGAATTATGATATACGCGGGTCCACCTTAGATTAGCTTTTCCTTTTTTTCTTTTTTATCAAGACGTACACGTTTCTAAAGCTAAACCATCGTTTCTTCCTTCAACAACCAAATTTTGTAAGAACTACTTCGCGCAGTGCAGGAATACTGCGTAAAACTTGACGAAAATAATCCCTGGAGAAGAGGAACAAGGGGACAAAGGACAAACACACATCTCCAAACACAGCTACGTGACTGGTGCGCGACCGAAGAAATCCGCCTGTTCCTGGTATCGAACAAGGGACCTCTCCATTTCCAGTGGAGCACTTTACCAACTGAGCTAACCAGGAAATATCCTGGCTAGCTGATGATAGCGCGAAAATAGGCGTTTCTTCTGGAGCCCGCAATGTCTACATTCTCGGAAATGCCTGAACGCGTAACTTGCCCAAGGTACACATCGAAGCACACATCATTGATATTCGTTTAACACGCGAGGAAGTCACGCCGAGCGCTATAACGCTTCAATGTTCAGTCAGTTATGGTCAATAGACCGTTTTCAAAATTCCATACAGCAACACTGGCGGTTTTCGATCTGCTAGGTGGCGCAAGCTGCCGCCCGTTACAAAGGGTATAGCCATTAACATCCATCCATCCATCCATTGGGGAGACACGAAGCGCGTGATTGGATCCGAGTCCTCGCCGAACGCTGACGTCACACTCGTGTCCAATACGCGCTCAGAGAAATATTACAGTCTTATATTATTAGAGTATATTATAGTATTAATCTCATTGTCGCTCCTCGATCAATAAGATTGCGGCCTTAGGCGATAAGTACGTCGAAGATCCAATCACTAATCGGAATTACAAAACGTCATGCCCTAAGCTTTCGTTTTTAAGCTACGTTGGTGTTTATCAGAAAGTCTGGAAGCTTTCCTTGTGGCATTGCGCAAGTGTTAGCTGCCGACGCAAGTGTGTCTCTCTTGAAACGTTTAAAAGGCTGCGAGACTTTTTTGGAATTACCTCGAGGAGTCGTATAAATATACATGTTGCACCCTTATTAGGTGCTTTACCTGAGACATGACCCGGAGCGATGGGTCACAGATGGTGCCTAGAATTTAACGTAGAATACGCTTTTGGCAAAGGTAACTTTTCGATAACGTAAGACGCAAAAGCGTTACGATCGAGAGCAGTACATATGTGTCCGCAGCAGGTCTCCCTTGCGGACGGCGCTTCACTCCCACTGGCTGGCGTAAGCATTCATGTGATCATAGCGACGAACAATGGCGTTCTCGTTGGAAATCGTAACACCCCCCCCACCAAAAAAAGTATTTACGTAGGACGATTTTGTCAGGTTTGACCGAAATAGTGCCGCAAAGTTGTCCTAGGGAAAGATCTCTTGTCGTAACGGCTCTAAAGGATACCAAAACGCATTCGAGAAATACTTCAATAAATATGTATATATATATAATTACAATAATTAATATTTAAATAAATTGTTCTACATCTCTATCCCGGATGTATTTCAAGAACTTCATGCCAATGTTTAACAAGAAAGACATTCATCCATGTACTAAACAGGAACTCGGGGTATTTGTAGTTTCCGCATCGACAGAGCTCCCACGCTTTACACCAAATGATATACAGTCGCGAGCACAAAGAGGCCCACCGCTAAAGCCCAGGGCGTCGTTTATGACGTCACCAGCCGCCACATCACCGAAACCCCGACCGAGATTACAACTCCTCGCTAAGGCAATTTTAACTCTCGGCAAATGGTAATCCGTTTTCACGCAACCTTAGACACTGAAGGCTACAGCGGGAGACACCATGAACAAACGACACTTTCGCTCACGTTCGCCACGGACAGTATACCCACGTGATCGAAAGCGACATCATCCGACCAACCAATCAGCAATCTATCAGGATTTTATCCTCGGATCTCAAAACCTATACCCCGCACAAAAGGGTTTTGCTGTTCGGAACGTTGGTGCATATAAAGACGTCCCGGAAACCCCGCTGACGCTACGTCACCGCCTCCTGGGACCACCGCAATGGAACCACGGCCCAATGGTCAAACAGAGAAGAGGCTTCCCTTCCAACCATTGGCTCCCGGAGCCGTTGTTCCTAACCGTTTAGAGTGTAGCAGGCACGGAGCTCGAACCCGCGGTCGGGAAGAAAGAGTTATGGCCCTCGGGAGTTGTGGCACAAAACGACCGCGAACCATGAGGAGGAGCCGACGTCATAACGGTGCTAATGACAGGGCCCCACAATGGAGGTGCACCCTCTTCGTGCTCACTGTAGTTAGCGGAGAGAAGGGAAAGGAGGGAGGGGGTTCAACGGGGTTAGGGAGCGGAGGACAGACTTCAAGCCGGAGTCGGCATCGACGGATGCCCGCGGTGGTCCTCAAAAACCCACATTGTCAACAAAGTCCCTCGTCGATCGCTCCGCAGCTGGGAGGGTTGGAGAAACTGTCTTTCGCAGGTCTCTGGGTCCAGAACCGCTCGAACATCAACCACCATGCGACACGCGGGAAAAAAGTAGGAAACAAAGAAGAGAAAAAAAAAAGAAGGGTTGGGAAGATCGTAAGGGAGAAAACCGTTGACTCGTAGCCCGCGCCCGCCGGACGCGGCGACGGGGCTTCGCCGCGGAGTCTCTGCTAAGCCTCGTGAGGTCGTCTCTTAATTTATGGCGGGTTTGGGTTCAAGAACCAGAAGTTCAGCTGCAGTTTGGGGAGGGGGAAAAAGGGAGAAGGGGATGGCGACCGGAACGGGGTGCTACTGGGGGAAAGGGGAGGGTTAAAGATGTAGAGGAGAAAAAGTGCACAGTCATGACAGGGCGAGAGAGAGAGAGAGAGAGAGAGTCTCGCGCGCGCTCCTGTGGCGCGTGTCCTCTGGGTTGTGTGGGAGGGGAGGGCGACAGAACCCCTTCTGCTATCGGAAAGTCAGACTGATAGATTGCGAGATTAGCGTTTACTTGCAACCGTGAGCATTGGTTGAATGGATCTTTTGGCTGCGGGACCGACACGGGTGGTGCGGCTCGCCGGCGAGGGGTTCACTGGGACACCTGGCCCCTCGTCTGGCCCTGGACATACGGCGTTGGTTGTAGCCTGCCAAGGATACCAGTGAGCGTGGGACGATCATTTTGTAGAAATCTAGATTCTGTGGAAACGTATCTGAGGAGGGGGCTATTCCGGGTGGCTGTAGTGTAGTTTCAACAGTATAAGACGACAAAGGTGAGATATTTAGCTGTAGGCGTTACTTAAAAAAGGGGAACGAAATACGTTACCCGTTACCTCCACATAAAAGGAATCGCGTTTCGGTTACCGTTACCGATAAAAAGGAACGCACGTCACTCTTGCGTTAGTTTTTATTTATGAAACGACGGCGTTTTTTTTCTCTTGCACTGGTACAAAAGGCGTGTGCAGCTTTTTTGTTTGTTTGTTTGACAGGTGACAGCGTTTGCGTGAAAATAAAAAGTGCAAAATGACTGAAGGTATGCGGAATGAATGCATTAGTTCATATAACTTGGCTCCTGGAAACACACGAACAAAAAAAGAAGTGGAAAAAGGTGTAAGCAGAGTAAGGAAACTACGTTGCCCGTCACTCGAAATCAGTGACGTACAGTACGTTCTTCGTTATTGTTTTGAAAAATCGTACCGAATACGTTAGCGACGTTACCGAAAAAATTACGCGTTAGCGGTAATGCCGTTACTGCTAACGCGTTACTAACATCTACACTAAACTATATTTTTATTTATTCATTTATTTACTGACACTGCTAGCCTTGTCGAGGCTTTAGCTGCAGGAGCGGTACAAGCACAGAAAACACTATTAGGAAAATGCTATCCATACAAAAATTTCGGACAGGCTCTGCTGCACTGCAATAAATACAAAATATTTTCAATGATGGCAAGATGCTGTGTCACCAGCACAGATGGATAAAATAGCCTAGATAAAAAATATAAATGGACAACAGACCGTCAGCGTATGCAGTGGGTCCTCTAAGCTGCCTATTTGCGACTCTATAATGTATACAAACCGTCCCACTTAAAACGCATCTCTGGCATGGACGTTTGTACTGCGTTCCTCGACACGTGATGCATAAACTCATGACGCTGAAGAAATGGCGGAGGAAACAACAAATATATGCCAGTGAAAATGAGCCATTACGGCAACTTAAAAAAGACTTCGAAGACGGTTCTAGGCCGACGCAAAAAATGCAATGACCATATCATTCAGTACTTCACCCCATCTCCGATTGCCCAACTGATGAAAAAGAACTACGCACTCTGCATGCAGTAATGATGCCATTGACCGGATTCATGGTGCGTTGTTTGGACACCACGGGATGAAATCTGGACAAAACTGCCAGGTGATCACAACGCAGTCCGTCCCTCGGGACCCGTTCACGGGTGTATTATCTATTGCAATCAAACCGTACGTTTCGTTCGCCTTAAAAAAAAAAAAAAAAAAAAAAAGTTGCGTTATTATTATTTCTGCGTTATTAAATATTTATTCGCAGTACGCTGTGTTTGAGGTTGTCTTAATGCATTTTGTAGAGCGTAGCACGTAAACCGCCACATAGAACAGGAGTAGCTGATGCGGTTTAACAGAAATGTCGGTTTCATAACTTTTAGGGCCCCGTATAAAACTTGTGGACACCCTCGCGGCACAAGACACTCGGTATGCTGCCCGCACGTGAGACAATCTCAGGCCATCTCCTCCGCGAGGTGACCAAGTTGAGTCGGGCACGCTACAGGCACCCCGCACGTCGATAGAAGGCCGCACTATGCGCGGGAGTGTTGGGTCGCAGCTCGCGACGACGACGGCCAATAAATGACTACCCGTTGTGGAACCGGTCCGTTTTGTCATTCTCTGAGGCGGGTAGCAGCAAGGGAATCCGAACAAGCTGCAGACATACAACGGACTACTGGCGACGAGATGTTTCGGTGACTCCGTCTTTTACGGTCGTATTCTTAAAGCTTCTCGACTCCAACTCACCTCCACTCCAATGAAGTGGAGGAAAAAAAGAAACACCTCTCACTCAAAGCATTTGGCTTCACAGACGCTTCTCGGCGATGCATCAGGGAAGGAATTCCTAAAGGTTTTGTACTCCACTTCAGCGCTCCAGGGAAATCTGGAGACTAGATTATACATACATGTTTCGTCTCAAACATAATTTCATTGCAAATGACTAATATATGTGTTCGTTATCTTTAAAATCGTCTGCTTCACAAGCACTGAATTGGTGGATTTCAAGCTATTCTGTAGCCAGCGTGAAATATTTTGTTGTTATATCGCTAAAACAAACACAAACGCTTTCCAGTCTGGCAACAGTGTGGGCAAAAGAACAGCGGCCTGTTTTTCTTGCTCGAATTCGACTAAGCATCAAGAAATTTTGCGGACTGGTCTCTTTTTAAGAGTTGTGTTCTGCACTGCGTTGTTTTCACTGGAGGTGGCCAATTATAGCCCAGTTCCCATCTTTGACATCCTCCGAAAAGCAGACGTAACATTCATAGCAAGTACTGGTACCACTTGACGACGGCTAGCATATTTTATGTATTGATGTTGGTGTGAATCCAGAATCATCTGTTACAAAGAGAATAATGAATATACTTTTGTCAGTGAAACCTCGATATGGTAATTTCAGTGCGAGCTTGAAATTTAATTTCGACACGTTGTACGTCTGGGCTCCAAAGCTTACGCATGTCCACAAAATAGCTGCTGGTCAAGAACCATTTATCCTACTCTAGCATGTTTCCATTGCTGCATGTGAATAAAAAAAAAGTGTTGATACTACCGCGAGTCATTAGGCCACTCCTGATTCGTATGTACGCCAACAGCAGCGTGTTCCTTGAATTCATTGCGATGCCTGCAGCTACGGATTGTCGCGGTCTTAAATCGACGGAAGCTCTCATAACGTTGACTGAAAATACGTTTGGGGGGACCGATGGCCAAGTGGGGCTAGCGCACACCAGCTCGGAGCGCGTGGAGCGAAAGTTCGCGCTGCAGAACCGAGGGATCCTGTGTTGAATCCCCCATGGGGTCCCACCCTTCCCCGTTTCGATCTGGATGAGCATCATACCGGAGTGCGGTCGTGTATCACTAAACTCGCGTGGTGCATCGTTAAAGACCCCAGACTATAGCGGTTGTACTGCACTGGCTGAATTGCTCATATAAGCTGAGAGACAAGTCACGCACGTTGAGGCAGTCCATGCTGTATAAACATACACACACCAATTTACTGTATAAAAATAGGTTTATTGATGCATGACTGGTACGACCGTCACTATTGGCACGAGGTAGTCGAGCGGTCAAATGCTACTGCGTAGATGGGCCCTTAGCATAAAGGTGAATTCACCTCTTTGGCACGTTTCACTCATACAGTGTCGAACAGGATATCTTACTGCGTTTGTTGATCGCTCATAAGAGTCTCACATCGCAAGGTTCAAGTCCGCCGCGCTCGCCGGGAATTTGACAAGACGGTGGCTCAACGCGCCGGCGTTGAGCCGCGACACTTGCCCAACGACCCGGCATATTGTAGGTTGCGACACATTTACCAGCGTCGCTGGTTACCGTGACCCTGAACGTCCCAGTGCCGTAGAACTACAGCGCGATGAAGAGCTGCTGAGCATTGGAGGAACCGCCAGACTACGACTGCTTCTCGCACTCCTCCAGTGACAGGGACCTCAGGAGGCTCGCCATCGTCACTTTCGTAAAGCAGTAGCTATACACAAGAAATTCGAGGTCATTGAACACCTCCACCACGTTCAGCCGGTTCCTGAAACAACACTTTGACACTGAATGTTTACAGAATGTTTAATTGAGAGCTAAAAGAAAAGAAATAAACCTATAACTCTCAACCTGCACCGCCAAATGGCATAACAGGTTTAAACCAATCAAAATAAATGAATAGGGTCAAATGACCAAAATTAATTTTTTTGTAAAAGCCAATTTGAAAGAAAAACTGGGGAGCATCGAAACCATAGTTTCAGGAACGGGCTTGGAATTTAATACGGGCATTTATTTTTGTATATAGGATTATTCCTTTTCTAAAGATTCTATTGCTTTAAATGTAAATTTGTTTTTCTTGGTTTCTGCTCCATCGATCTTCTGGAAGAAGACGACGACGATCCAACTTCTTCATGAAGATGTCCTGTATGAGATATAAGAATATGGATAATATTTCAGTGTTAAAAGTTGTGTTTTTGTTTTTTTCCTTTTTCCCTCTCTTTTTCCCTTCTTTCTCCTTCCTTCCTCTTTCCCCTTTTTATGCTGATTATTTCTATTTATTTAGTTATGCATTTCCTATGTTGAATATAGATTTTAACCTATATCGCTTATGGAACCAAGTGGACCGTACTCGGCAACTTATTTAGATATTGCTTAATCTAAATTAATGTTGTTTTAACTTTTATATTTCTTTAGGTGTGAATGCTCTAACATCCCCCCAAAAAAAAGTGTCCATTGTACCAAAAACATTTTTTTATATTTCTTTTTCATTCTGCCAACAAGTTGACAACTAGATGAAAAAAGGGCCAATGATGTCTATCTATGGTGTGGATTGCAAACTAAAGCTATATTATGTTTTATGATCTGATTTTTGCTTAAACACTTTGACACTGGAAGACTCTCGTCTTCCCTGTGAAGCAGGCGTTCGTCGGTTCTAAAGACGAAATCCACGAACTCGGTGAACGCCGCCGTCGACCGCCATGACGCGCAAAAATCAAATCGGATCTTGGGGAAATTTTCGAGGTAGCTCCGAAGCTATAGCTTGAGATTTTTGGAAGAAATCGTTGAGTATTTCCTCAGCCGAGCGGAGTTTCGAGTCGAGTTCAATCTACGAAGCGCAAAACTGTACTCAAGTGGAGTTTGAGGGAGTTTCGAGTCGAGTAGCGTTTATAAATTCGGCCGTTAGTTCCCATCTGTGACGTCACGACCAGGAGTGTAGATTGCCATAGCGACAATTTCGATGGCGTGTGTAAAAGCCGTAAAAATTGTCTCCGACATTCCTCTTACTCCCATTAAGGAAAGTAGGATTCATCTTACTCAAGACCTCATAGTGAGTGTTTGGCCAATCGTGGAAGGTCGACCACCGAGACGCTTTTGATCGCGCGTCGCCAAAAAAACGCGGCATATTTTCCGCAACTATGCGAAAGTAAGTCGTCTGCTTCTTGCAGCAGGAGTTGCGGTGACGTCAGAACGACGCCGAGCTCTGATTGGCTCTGGTTGAAAGGATAGTGGGTAGACCTCAATGCTAGATGCCTTGAGCTCTACCCACTATTTGTTTCAATCAGCCAATAAGAGCTCGGCGTTCTGGCATCATCGCAACCCCTCTGCAAGAAGCAGACGAACTTGCGTGCGCCTAGACGCGGTATATTTTCCGCAACTAGCTGAACGCGTCTCCGACTGTTGCGTTTACCGCGTCCAAAAAAAGTGGTCTCTCGATTTCCGCCTGATGACGTCACAGGAGCGACATTCTGTCGCCGGTCGCGATCCTGGCGGTGTCCCAGCAGCGGTGGTCGGTATATGGCAGACGCCTGTTCTGCTCCAGGTCGCTCTCCAGTGTGGCAGTCCACGGAAGCTTCGGCAGTCAGTAAGTTGGGACGCCGCGACGACAGCGACACTAGCGTTCGCTCGCGCTTTTCGCCAGCATTTCTACGACCAACCGCCAGGATCGCGACATCCGACAGCGAACAGCACCGGCTTCTGCGACGTCATTTGTTGCCACTTCGGGACCACGTTTGATGTATGGGCAGGATAGGAGGCGCTAAACACACCTGTCGAAGACGCGCTCCAGGCACCGTGGCAAAACGGCGAGTGGCACACGTCAGACGCAGGCCACAAGGCACGACGAATGCCACATCGCGGGAGCACGGCGGCTTTGCGACGACGGAAACAAAGTAAGCGCGGATTCTAACATTTTCGGGACTCCGATGACGAGGAGACGGTCCCCCCTCCCGGCCTCCGGCACGCGCCTGGCACGGGAGCAGCCTCTCCCCCCAAGAAGGGCGTGAGGAGGGGAGTTCTTTGACCCTCGTCGTAAGACCCGACTCCTGAAATGGATATCGAGGCACAGGGGGACTGGCCTTTGAGGGTCGGGAGGACCTCCCGGAGGGGATTCTCCGAAGCGCCACGTGGACCTGCAGATGCAAGAAACACGTGGTACGCAAGGGGAGCACGGGAAAGAGTACCCTCGGCTTCTGCGGGACTGCGAGAAAGAAGGGGAAGACGTGGGTGAGGAGTATTTCGTTTCTCGGAAGCCTCTTTAAAAAGAGCACCTGATGCGCGATCGAAGCCGAAGCTCGATCCCCAAAGACCAAGACGCTGTTTACAAACGTGTCAGCGTTTGCCCACACTGCGCGTGAGCAGAAACAAGATTCGAGTGAGATGAAGGGTTCGCTCATGCTTTGTAGGTGGCCCGTATTACAGAGAGTTTCTAACGGCTACTATCAGGGTCACGTGGTTTATGGCCTGCGTTTGCAATGCTGCAGAATGCGCAAAACTTCCTATTTTCTTGATGTGACAAAGGGTACAGGCTCTCTAATGCTCTGAGGCGACAGCAGCGCCACCGCAAAGGTGTGACGTCAGAGACCACACGTTCCAAAAATGCAGCAGATGCTCCGCCTCCGGCGCGAGCTTTCTGCCCTTGATATTGCTTGGTAGCACGCTCCCGGCGAAAGACAACGATCGTCGCGTGCTAGAGGCAGAGCTTGTAAACTGCATTTCTATCGGCGAGAAGTTTGGGTATCGCCGCCTGGTGGAATTGTTTCACAACCCAGAGTGAGGATACTTCAACTTCCTCTGCTGGTACAAGCACGTGCAATGCCAAGCTTCTATGCACTATGAAAATTAAAACATAACCGCGTGGGTTACATGTTAGCACTACCCAAAGTGAGGAAAACAGAAGCGCCCCTAGCGAACTTCTCACCGCGAATAGGGGGTATGCACATGGCGGCCATAGTTGAGTCCGTGTTGCAGAGCGCAAGCTCACGATGAGCTTCCACAACGCTTCCGCAACGTGCACTTCGCACAAGCAAGATTGTAAATCTTCTTGGAAGATAAGTGGGGTATAGTTCTGAGCATGCGCTGTGAACGCTGCGCTCAAGTATGGCGCCCAGTGAATACACCGAGTATAGGTGGTACTGCTCCGAGGCCCCGAATAAGCACTTAGTGCAATGTCAGCTCTCAGTTGACGAACATCATTCGATTTCCCTGCGTGGAACGGGTAGATTAAGTTTACCTCAGTCATCGAGTGAAAAGGGCCACTCACTCCTTACCGCGCTTTCGGGCTGTTCAATCTCGCCGGCGCACTTGGATGATCCCTGGAGATCAGACAGGCTTTCTCTCGGGCGAAAACGACCCCAAAGTGCTGGGTCACTGATGCGCGCCGTGACTCGCTGCAAAGCTCCGAGTCTGGGACCAGGTCGCGAACTCCGGGATCAAAGGGGTTTGGGCGACTCCCAAAGGATCGCGCCGAGAGGAGTGTTTGCTCCGAGAGCGGTTGTGATTACCCGGCGTCCAGCGAGGGCTATACGATCTTGCAACGTAGTTACCCGGAGAAAACTTGGCTCTCCTGCCATCTCTGGAGCAAGCAAAAGTTGTTGTAGGTGACCGGCAGCAAGCTAATCTCTCGTTGTATACGTATGAAACTATAGAACGCTTGTTAGTCACGTTCACGGTATAGTAGGGCTAAACCTGTGCTGGGACGAAGCGTATTCTCCCTTTCAGGGAGTGAAAAGCTGACCGCAATGCTTTGTGGGAACTCATGCGGTAATTTCCCGAAACTGCAGGAACGGAAACGACACGCACTGCTCTTGTTTCGTTTGCAGTTCCTGGTATGTATTCAGGTACAACTATACGCGTATACGAGAGAAAACTGTGCTTCTTTGCATTGTTGATGTGCGACGTACTTTCTGAGCTGAGGCTTGAGAGGAAAGTTATATCCTCATTCCGTGGCACGCTATGTTTCGGGGTAGGAGGAGAGGTGGTAATTCTAGAAACTAGACGACCGTCCGCTCTGAACTGGCTCTATTTCAAAGAGGAGGAAAAATGAATAGAGGAAAATACTTGACTGAATAGGCTGCTTAACAAAAAGTGTCGACGCTTTTTTATTCTTTTTTTGGCGTGATCAATGACACTTTTTTCAAAACACCGGCGAGCATTGTTTTAGGGCAGGAGTTACTTCTAGTTTCCTATCCCGAGGAAGACCACTCTCTTGACTGATAGTCAAGGAACTCCTCCCATATTGACACTAATGCAATGAAGCGGTACAGAAACTTAAAGCCATGTAAACAGTAGTGCCCATACTAGGGAATATTTGGCACAAAGATGCGCATCAGTAGATGGCTTACATTTGTTAAAATATAGCTTTAACAGGGACAACTCTACTTGGAAGCATGGGAGGTCAGGGAAATCTGGGAGCGTGGGGAGCTATACTTGGGGAGCAGTCACATGTTTACCTAGGAACCCATATCTTAGGCCTTGGATGACGACCCCCTTAATTAGATGTTTCATTTCCGTATTGCCATTATACTGTTTCAATCGTGAGATTTAGCTGCGAGAGCACGTCTCCATTGCGTACCTATTGTCTAGTTACTATACGCTTCATGTGCTGTAGGTTCCTTTCCGTTTCGATTATTGAGATCTCACGCTTACGTACCCTTGTTCAAAAGAAAGCATTTTGGTATACTTGCACAGAGCGTTCAAATGAAAAAAAAAAGCGAATCAAATGAAGAAGCGAATAAGGATATATATATATATAAGTATAAAAAAAGAGACGAGGCATGGACATTCGGATATTCCGTTTCGCACCTCTGCAAGCTACACCGCGCGGGGGATCCCCTCCGCAATCCAAATCCGTCTCACCGGTGATCGTAATCCCGCTAATCCGACAGCAACTGAGTTCATGCGACATCGCCGCGCACAACGATCTTTCGTTCTCGCGCTTTCTCACCCAAAAACAAAACATAAAAGATCAACACCGACAAATAAAAGAACTGACAAAAAAAGAGAAAAATCGCTATACCAAGAGGTGGCGAATGGCGAAATAAAAGACAGAGGGCGCCGCCTATGAGTCGATGCACAAACCGTTTTGTTTCACTTCCGCTTCATAAATTCGCGCCGCCCGCTCTTCCTTTACGTGTATTTCTTTATTGTATTTTTGTTTCTGCTGTAATTTACTTTTCTTTCCCCATCCGCACCACCCCGCTATTTTTTCTTTGATTCTTCCGCGCATTATGCACAGCCAACCCATCATTTCCGCCTCATTCTTTTTTCTCTCTCCCCCCCCCCCCCCGAAATCCACGTTTTCATAACGTTACATAGGCGGTTAAAGCTAGCGAAGAGGGGTCAGTGCGGATAATAACCACGTTCTAGTGGGGTATCGAAAAATGCCAAGAGGGGTGTATGTATATTGTAATATTTTCTTACTCATTTTTTTTTAATCTTTAAGCATCTCTTTATACGGGTATACTTTACTGTACACGCATCTATTTGTTGCTCATTCGGGTGTCTAATCTCTCCTGCGCGGGACTTCTTTTTTGTGGTGATTTTGTAATACGATTTTTTTTCTATCAACTACGTTTTTCGGTGGCTCGACTGTTACCAATGTTTCAATGTCAAGGCTGCTCTAGTTACGATTCCCCGCTCTGCTCTGGGAAAAGGTCCCGCCCTGAACGGGAGAATTCAGCGGATCACCAAGAACACGTGACCCCCCCCCCCTCCCTCCCTCTTCCCTTCCCCTCGATACGTGCACATTTACAGAAACACGCGCTTGCAGACTTTTCTGGACCCGAAGTTCAGCCACGGGTCGATGGCTTTTCAAAAAGCGGAAGCCTCAAGGCCTGAACTGCCGTTTTTGGTGACATTCTTAGTTTGCTAGTGTTCTGTTATTATTTTGTTGTTGAATTTTTTGCTATGTGAATGTCACGTGCCACTTTTAATCCGTCCCAGATTCACCTTCTTTTGTGGACGTGCGTCATTCGTAACTTCCTCTCGTCTCTCATTTTGCTTGTTCAGTGACATTGTGAGGCTCAGCGGTAGTACTGCGTGTCCAACTGGGCAATAATAAAGAATCTGCTACACGGGGAAAATGGGGGAGGAGGGGGGGGGGCATTTCGCAGCACGATGGCGGTTTTGTAGCTGCTTGATTTCTTTGTCGTGTATGAACTGGCGTCTTTGTAGAAGTGGCAGCCGGAGGTGACAAATTGAAATTGACAGCTGTCAAAATAATAATAACCGATCTCTCGGTCGGGTGTCGGTGTCCCTTTTTTCAGTTTTGTTATCTGAGACCTTTGCTTTGTCGTTCATCGCTCTAATCACTTTTATTTTCGTTGGAGTTGTGAGTTAAAGAATGATTTGAAATCGATATCTACAACATTAAAACAGCTTGGTTACGTATTTTTATTACAGTTTTTTTATATAAATGCGATCAATGAGCGAGAAATCCTGCCAATATATGAAGGAAGTATTGCCTACTTGCAAAGCTTAAATGGCTCGCGGAAAATTTTTTGTTGAGCGCCAATCAATCTGTTTACGCGCGCTCTTCACTACTTTTGAAATGCCGCAGGAAGTTGTCCACCAGTATAAAGTGGATTGCGACTTTGGACAGGTGGACAACTTTCTGTGGCATTTCAGAAGTGGATTGCGAGATGGGAGGAGTGTTAAGTCTTTTTTCTTTAAGTGCATAGCGGTGCTGCCTGTTAAATCACGGATGAAAGAGAGAGGATGAGTTTGACGAGCGTGTTGGGTTAATACTCAATACGAATAAAGCAAAACACAAACGAAGAGAGATAGACATGTACAAGTTTGAACATGTCTGTCTCTGTCCCCTGTTTGTGTTTTGCATTTCTTCGTATTGAGAAAATGAAAGGGTTCTTTGTCCCATGGTCCATCAACTGTATTCTCTGTAAGAGACCAGAAACTGCAGAGCATGCATTCATAGAGTGTTGAGATGCGGTGTTCCACTGGGATATCCTCCAGCGCGCTCTTAAGAAAGAGTTCCCTTTGGCCATGCACGCACAGCATTCCGTTTTTTTTTTGTCAGTCGAGAACGACGCTGGATTTCCCTACGACATGTTTATGGTCCTCAGTCTACACAGCATTTGGAAGATTAGGATGGTTGTACGTCATGCGGACGTGAACGTCCGCGAAGCCAAAGAATATTTCATTAAAAGTATTGTATGCGTACCAAGCACAAGCTGAATCCCCCAAATGGATGCGATTTTTGAATGAATTAGTGCAACTGAAGATATTTGAATGTATTCGCGTCTGCCAAAGTGAGGCCGACCTGTTTCAGCCTTTTTTGCATAAGTGCTGTCTGAAATTTGTTCCTGTACATGGAAGCAAAAAAAAAAAAAAAAAAAAGAAAAGAAAAAAGACCAGCGGCGGTAGAGTGGATTAGCGCTCACTAAAGTAACTGGATCGTGGGTAAGTAGCGCCAAACTCCCCCGTATGGTCGCCATTTTGGCTCATGAAATGAGCAATTTCTTCTTGACCTGTCTATTCCTGGTGAGGCCGATCTAAATTCGCTGGTTACAGGTAGCTTTAGAAAAACGTTTTCTTTTTTTGTATACAATGATTTTGATATCCACACACTGGCGAATCAAGCGTACATCTTCGTATCACCACCGCATGCGGTGTTGGTGCTTCGAGGCAGTGAACAATAATTTCCCTGTACTTAAATACGCGAGAAGACAATATAATTGTAAGAGATCCGTGAAGATGGGCATGACTGATAAGTTGATTGCATACACAGTGCCAAATTACGCTTATACTGGCGAAGAACGCTTTCAGTACGACGATGCTCCATGGTGATCTTGAGCAGCGACTGGATTAGAACGACCCTCCCAAAGCTTTCGAGGATTTCAAGGAGTCCGAAATAGGTGATTGCCATAGCAACGGAGACCGATTAGTCAATCGCCTTGCGAAGTTTTGGTCGTCTGTATGTTAATATTTGTTTGTGTTCGGCTAGCAGGTAGTGAAGGCAATGGCGCTGCTTTCCAAGGATCCAAGCGCGCGTGTATATGAAGGCACTCTAAGGATCCAGTTACTTTGGCGCACACCATGCTCGGAGCACGTGGAGCGAAAGCTCGCGCTGCAGAACTCAGGACTCCTGCGGTTCAATCCAACGAGGTAGAGGGGCTTAGAGCCATAAACTGGCAGCTGAAAGTGACCCCCCACCCGGCCGCAGCCATGTTGCACATTTTCGACCACTAGACATGTGACCTTATAGTTTTACGTCTAGATTTTAACTGAAGTACCGCGCACAAATATTTGCTTATTGATCTTTAATAACAGTACCGACGAGCCTCGGGCTCGGACAGCTTCGCAATGGCTCCGCTAGATGCCATCAGCCGCAGTGCTGTATGTTGGGTTTTTATTAGGGGTGTGCGAATATTGAATTTTTCGAATACGAATCGAATACGAATAAGACAAAAAACGGGGTTCGAATATCGAATCGAATATCGAATATGTGTATAGTAAACAAAAGTGACAAAACAGGAGGTAACAGCAGGTTTTATTGCCTTTAAAAATAAATAAATGCAACTACATTTTACTGGGCTGCAGCAGG
The DNA here is from genome assembly GCA_037355805.1 of Ixodes ricinus. NCBI lineage: Eukaryota > Metazoa > Arthropoda > Arachnida > Ixodida > Ixodidae > Ixodes > Ixodes ricinus. The sequence goes on along the minus strand of JAZHYW010054366.1, from coordinate 30,098 downwards.
CTAAAGATACTTCTAGTAATGCACTCATTACAAATTATCGTGTAGGAAAATTAACTGCTCAACGTGTTCAGAAAGTAAGCTCTCCCTACGCGCCGTGACAACATTTCCGCCAGTAGAAAGACCCTTTCGCTCGGGAAACCTGCGAAATTTCACTACAGTTTGAAGAGTTCGACTTATGGATAATGTTGTCCGGTTGCTACACGAATATTTCGAATTTCGGGAAAGAAATAATTTAGAAAGCAGTTTATTTATATTTTATTAAATGGTTACCAATGTTTACACCACATAAAATCGAAAATATGTGCTTTCAGCACTCATTAGTTAATGTGAACCAGTGATGCCATTTTTGCCTCCGCCAGATAGAGTCAAGTAGTTTTTTTTTTCAATGTTCGCGCAAGCGCGCAGTTGTCGAGCTTCAGTCGAACCTTTGTCGAACATCACGTTGAAAGTTCGAAAAAGTCGAACTTGGTGGCACTCGAACCTGGGCAGGTTCGCGACAACCCTAGTTTTGACTACGCGGGGTACGCAGTCAAAACTAGGGATGTGTTGTCGATGGCGATGCAATGTTTTGTTCGCACCTCACTTTTCCCTATTTAATTTTCAAACATTCATGCTAGCTAACACTCCAAGATTTATTTTATATTTATATTTCCCTCTCGACGTTTATTTTATTGTATCAATTTATAGAACGCGCAATTACATCACATACTGCTTATAAAGTGCCACACAATAAAGGGCTTGGTGAAAAACAAACCGAAACTGATTCTCTCTTGCTGCCATCGGACAAATATATAAACGGAGCAGATGATAACGCCCATCATACTTTTCTTAGTGAATAAACATTCATAGGGGAATGCGTGGCCGTGCGGATTATTCGTTACTTGCTCGAATATTCGCTATGATTGAGCGAGTATTCGCCTCGCTTTTCCAGATATTCGTGAACTACCGAAAATCACGCGCATTTTCGAATCGAGTCTGCACGTTTCGAATAAGAAAAATATTCGATTCCGTATTCGAAATCTCCAATCTGTTCACCACGCCCCTAGCTTTTATCGGAGCTTCTGCGACGCTGACCTCTGGGGCTAACACTATATGAAAAATAGTTTCATCATGTTTTTTACAGCAATCGCAATACAAATCACGGCCCAGTTTTGCGTAAAAGTCTCAGGCTTTTGTACGGTCACGTGTCTAGTGATCAAAATTGTACAATATGGCGGCATGGCCGAGGGGGGGGTACTTTTGCCTGGTGAACGGGATACCAGTTTATCGCTCTAAGCCCCTCTACCTGGTTGGTTCAATACCACCCCACCCCTGCTCGTTTGGTCTGAATGAGCACCGCACCGGCGTGAGGTAGTGCACCACTACTGCGTGATGCACATTAGAAGACCTGAGGCTATAGTAGTCGTACTTTGTGGCTAAATTGCTTACCTACAGTGCAATGTCGCCCTGTTCTGGCAGACTAAACTCCCGCTCTAAAAACAGTTGACTATTTTTTTCTTCTTTTGATCGTGGGATTGATTTTTATTGCGTAAGCTCACCCTATCGGCCCTGTAAGCATCCCCAAACAACCATACATTGCAATAATGCTTGACTGGTTTTTCATATTTAAAACACGACCAATCATCACGGCCTATAATATCTGGTTATCAGAAAAAAGAAAGAGGAGCGTTGTTTGCTGCCAGATAAGTGGCAACAACCATTTTAAGCAACAAGATTTTTAAGTTCCCTTACTCTGAAATATAGCTTATCCAGTTGCTCTATTATATTGTCGGCCGACGTTTTTCTTGGAGACTTGGTGTTTTGCAAAGAGAACCTGTAGGAGGTTTTCCCTTTCGTGTACGCATCGGCTGTAGCACTTGAGGTCAATAGACAGCAGGGCCAGTGTAGGTTGAGCTGAAAAGACAAAAAATGAGATGTGTTTACAGCGTGAATTAGGTGCATACTTTTTTTAATTGGCTATAGCCTCAAAATTGGATGTCATTACAGTATTACACATAAACAAATAAATGTGGGGTTCCCACGGGTAAACCTTCAACGACGGTATCTGTGCTCAACGACCGACAGATTGAATGATGCAAAGCGAGACAAGCAAAATGTATTTTTCAGTATATTTTTTTTTTCGGTTCGTGTCATGAAGCGGTTTTTGTCTTGCACAGTGAATAAAAGGGTAAAACTTGTCATTCGCAGGCGAGATTTAAAATGCTCTCTTTAGGCTCATCGGCGAGCCAGACATCGTTAGTGGGACAGTGCTAGTACGTCGTCATCTTTTTTCTATTACTGTTGTCTAAGTCCTTGATAGTGTCCATGATGCCCGAGGACATGGTCTCCTGGCAGGTAAAGTACAACCAAGGTGGATAAGGCTTATCCCGCTGATGATCATGGTCGGTATTATGGTATCCATGATGACCCTTAGTGCCAGGACCAGGGGCAATACCATACCGCCGAACCTACCGAAGAAGCCCGCGCATACGCAGAAACTCCGCACGACAGTGCGGAACAGTTCGAGGCTGTACGAGGCTGTAGGTTGTACGGTCATGTCCACGAAAATTTCCGATTGATGAGTTTGAGGTCGAGTATGCCACAGCTTCCGAATATCAAGGCCAGGCCAGCATGTATCTTGCCGGCTCCTCCACATCGAGAATTGGAGATTAGCAGACATCCCACGGTCCCGGCGACAGCAACGGCTACACTGAGGGCACCTGACCCAGTCTACAGGATGAGTGGATCTAGGCTACTGAAACTGGATGTCACTTCATTCAGAGAGGACATTAACCATTAGCGGACTTTTCTGGGAACAGTTCGAAGGAACGATTCACTCCAACCAAATGTTGTACAACGAGAGATAGGTTCCATTACTTGCGCCGCTACCTGACTGGAGACGCCGCAGCCGGCAATTGCAGGACTACCTACAACAGAACCGTGCTATGCCGATGCCATTGAACTATACTGAAGCAACGTTTCGGTGATCAAAGGAGGATGGAGCAAGGACATCTGGCGGGCCTTCGAAATCTTCTACATGTTCGATCCTCTACAGATACACGAGGTCTAAGGAACCTATACGACACTGCGCAGCTGAACATCAAAACTCTTAATGCACCAAACGTGCCGACATCAAGCTTCGCAGCCATGCTCTGCGATATTCTCATCAGATCGATACCTCACGACATGATGGTGCGATACGAGACATGTTTCATACTAACTCCCAATCAATGCAGCAACAGCTCAGGGTGACGCAACCTCATCACCTGCACTTGCATCCACATCGGAACTCAACGACATGCTACAGTGCCTTCGCATTGAACTCGAAAGCTGGGAAAGAAGAAACCACTGCGGATCTCGTACGAACGAGCGAAAGCCAGAATCTCTTTCATCTTTCTGCGCACTTCACAGTTCGACTCTGCAAACAACAGGCAAGTGCTATTTCTGCCACTCTATAATACACGCCACACATTCTTGCGACTCTGTGAAGACCAGAGTGTTGAACCGGAACCGAACCAAACCGAAAACCGGAATCGAACCGTTACTTTTAGCCGAACCGGAACTGAACCGAACCAAAATATTCGTCGCCAACATCTTGGAACTTAACCGGAACTGAACCTGAAAAAATATGACGTTAACCGGTTCAAAACGGTTCACGGTAATTTCTTATTTTATTATTACAAAATGAGTGTTTTAGAAATAAAAATTGGCAGCTGTATTTCTATGTGGTGATCAAATTGTCATATACCGAATTGCAATGTATGAGAAATTGTGGGTTTTCGTGGCGCTTTTGTATTGGCACTACGATTAATCATGTGTCACGTGGTCACGTGACGTCATGGTGTCAAGACATGCTGTCAAATAATGTCACGTCACGTGGCCCCGTGACGTGGTCACGTGACTCACTGCGTAAAGTCGACTAAAATTGAGAACGTCACTAGATTTATTAGCGTTGTTGACACCGTGACGTCACATGGCATCACGACTTCTCACCGCGAGTCACGTGACACCGTGACGTACTCGATTGTCATGAGCCCGAGTCGAGTGCTCGGGTTCTTGACAATCAGCATCGCCAAACATTCGGGTAACGGCTCGTGTTCAATCAAAGATGAGAATAGCCGAACTCTAACAATGTCTGAAGCTCAGCCCATGCTCTATGCTTTGCCAACCCCAGCGCATGACTATGATGAACACTGACGGTATATAATTAGCGTCAGATCACATGGCCGCTTGTTCTAATAGCGAGTTGAGGAGGGAAAGCTGTTTCTTTCCTTTATTTTTCTGCGTCTGCCATTGAGCGGAGAGGAAAACTAATGGGTGTTTTTGCAAGTTATCAACGTCAAGGATTAGCTCTTAGCGGTATTTACTGAAAGTACAAAAATAGTTGCACGACCCATTTTACATGTACACATCATTGAGGCACCCAAACATGTTTTCGTTGTTGCTGAACTGTCTCAGAAAGATTGTCCCCGAGAGTAGAAGCATTGAAAGGACTAAATGGGACTTATTATTCCGACGATAAATATAACTACAAGTGTGTACGGGAGGGATACCTGAAAAGAAAGATCCTAGTGGCCTCAGAGGGACAGCCGAACGTTGGCAGCCGCTCAAAGTCTCACAGGAATGTCGTTCTCAAGTCCTTCCCCAAGCTTCGAACAGCTCCGTATTTTGTTTAAACTTCACAGTTTTTGGGTGCAAAATAAAAATGGAGTGACTACTGTTAACAAATGACACAAATATAATTGTCGAATTAACACCCCCAAACGAGAGGAGTCCCTCAGGAATAAAAAGTATTATCTGAAGGAGCATCCAAAAAAGAAAAGAGGGGGGGACGGGGGTGTAAAACATACTGTGGTGTAAAGGTTCTCTGCCCGCATCTTCGGCACAGACCAGAAAGCGTGATCCCGGAAACTACTTTGTTTGCAAAATCACTCCTGCCAGAAAGCGCGTTTTCGTGGTGCCAGACGCTCGCGCCGTTCCTCACGACGCTGCACCAAGCAATACTAATTTGTGTCTCTCGAATGCATGACTTGCACTGAGCGCGAACCTTCTGCAGCGTGCATTTTGCACCACCGGATTTGATTTTCTCAGCAAGAACAAATCGCAATGACCACCAGCATATAGTGCGATGACGTCACGTGCAAACCATGTTAAACAGTTCAGTTTTCTGGTGAAATGCGATGTTCTCAACAGCTAGCAAAAGTATGATGTCCAAATTGTAAAGTTGTGCAGTATATATAGCAGTCTCGCGATGATATGCGGCAGCCTAATAAAATGTTAGATCGCGCATGACTCGATAAAGCACAGAGTTGTAAAGTGAGGCCCAAAACAAGTGCACGTAAAACCGAATATAACATTAGCCTCCCGAGACAGTATTTTGCGAAGTTTCGAGCTCGTGCAAGCCGATGTCCAAATGTGATTTATATTAGAATTATAATTATCTGTGTCCTTCGCGCTATTTATGTGTAATTAGGAATATCATTGCATGCATCTCTATGTATTTCGTTTTGCATTAAGGCGTTGTGTATGGGATTATTTAGAAGAATACTATTTATTATCCTTCTTTCTGCACATTTTCGTGTATTTGCCTTCAGATCTATTATGTGAGCACACAGTCCTTTTTGGCATACCCGCGACCCGGTGTTTCACACTGCCAAACAGCGAACAAAAAAGCACGTTTCCGCAGACTCAACAGCTGGCATATTTTCGAATATCATCCTCCCATGTCGGTGTCAAGCGGTTATGTGAACTTCATACAGTCAAATTTATTGATGACAACAAAAATATATTTAATTACTGCCTGAAGATTTGGCAACATTAATAAAGGGCCGATCATTAAAGGGAGCAATCAAATGAATTTTGTGCTGGGATAAATCTGGATTTTACTAATCGCATATCGTTTAGTGTGCCAAAATAAAACGAGTGCACGAGCGTAGAAAGCCTAAAGCCTGTTTTTGGTATGAACATTTGAAAATATAGATGACTATTTCGTTACCTCCTTTCTTTCGAAAAGCTCTCCACCTTTTCACTGCGATGCATCCGCGGTTCCCAAGCCACGTCAGCCGAACCCAGCTCACGCACTGGACACGAGAACTACGTAACTCCGGACGTATGCGCTCGTCAACAATCAGTCCGTGGACGAATATTTGAAATCGCGTTCGTGGCCAATGAGTGCCCTGACGGAACTTATCGTCACTGGCGAATGACAAGTTCTATGGTGTGCATAAAGCACGGTGGAAGCTTGGAGTCATCGCCTCCGGTGCCCAAGCTCGTCGACGACACGTGGTTTCTCATTTTGCTTTTGAGTTGAGGATTGAAGCAGCAAAGGAGGAAGAACTTAAAAAATCATTTCATGGTCCCTTTAAAGATATATATCATAAGTAAATGCAGCCCACAAATTATCTTAAATATGCTCTGCAAATCTTTTCCGGCGTTTTTATCCTCGATAGACACGTCTGTAAGTGATTTGGGAGAGCCTTAAACAAAATTCTGATTTTGAAGCTGATTTAAATAACTCTGTTCCTGACGCATATTTCACTTCTCATACATATAGAAGTTTGTTATTGCCTCTTTTATTTGATGAACAACACTTTTATGTGTCTGTGGGCTGGAAAAAACAATGCACATAGGGGTGCGTGGAATGATCCAATATAAATAGCTGCAATGTCGAGTAGACTACGAAATATACTACTTCGTTTCTATTTAGCAGAAAATCACAAATTAATAAGGGCGATGCTTATTTGCAAATTGAATTGGCCGGCATCTTGCCAAGAACAAACTTCAAAACGCCAAGCTAGTGTCTCGAAAATGTTCACTTGGGTACGCGCTATTTTAGGCCAGGGTTCGATCTGAGTACTACAGGTGCGTATCGATTAGCATGTCTGTCTGTTCCAGGCGAAGATATCCATTGTCATGTTTTCGGGTCACGATCTTCGTAGCGGGAGCTCGCGCTGCCACTTCGATGCGTGCTCTGAAGCGCGCGACCGTAGCGGTAGCGGGCCTTTGCTAACGATCTACTAAAGCTCCGCAAATGGTAGAAACTCGAGCGTGCGGAGCTGTGGCGGACTATAGCGGGGCGCAGAGTCATCGATAAGCGGATAGCAGCGCCAACCTGCACTGCAGGAAATAGGAGGTGAAAGTAGTACATCGAGGGGCTTCACGAGCCTACCATAGCTTCACTGCAGCCTGTCTTCATTGCATCGACAGGGATCGGTGGCCGAGTGGTCTAGCGCACACCACCTTGGAGCACGTGAGCGAAGCTCGCGCTGCAGAACCCAGGGATGCTGAGTTAAATCCACACCCCTGCTTCGTTTCGATCTGGATGAGCATCGTATACCGGCGTGCGGTCGTGCATCACTACTGCGTGGTGCACGTTAAAGACCCCAGGCTAGCGGTTGTACTGCACTAGCCAAATTTCTTATCTACAGCTGGGAGGCTTGTCGCCCGTTGAGGCAGACCAAGTTCTAGGCTGTATAAACATACACACAACCCAATTATTATTATTCAACGAGCACGTAGCTTCCACCGAACTGTGAGCTTAGGGGCGAACGAAATGCCAGTTGATGCGCCGGCGAAGGTTTCTTCAGAGCGCGTTTGTCGGAGCGAACATCTGCACTCAGTCAGCAGACGACAGCCGGACAAAGAAGTGACAAACGCGGGAAAAGAAGTCGGCTCTCGTCTCCGCGTGCCACTCTGCGTTGTATTTTTCTTTTTTTTGATGCAGCTCACGCAGTGAGCGCTTGGCGCTCCAAAATCGGACTCGAAGCAGCGTTTATTTTCAAACCTCGTTTCGAGCTCCTAGCCTTCTTTTTTTATACATACATCTAAAAGAGAAATAGAAGAGGGTCTCTCCTCGGTGCACCGGTTTCTTTTGGTTCTTCGCGCGGCAGCGGGATCTTTATATTTGTGCGACTCGAATCGTCTCTCCCGGCTGAATGCGAACGGGCGCTGGGCTGGTCCCTTCCTTTCTTTTAATTCCTCCTCGTCCGCCACTGCATGCTCTGAGAAAGCCGTGGCGGCGTTTCCCTTTCAAGAAGACTCACCGCGCCAGTGCCGCGCCGCGCGCTTCGGGTCCGGAGACTAAAAAAGCCGCGGCGCGCGGCTGCTGGAAATCAGAGAGACTTAAAATAATGGAGGGACGACAGGGGCCCAAATAATGAGGAAAAAAAAGGACCCGTGGCAAAGAGCAGCGAGCATTGCAGGCGCGCTCAGAAACAAGCGGCGGTGAGCAGAGAGAGCGACAGATGGAAGTAACAACAATGGGAAGAGATTGAGCGACGGGGGAGAAAGAAGCGCGGGAGGAAATGAATGGGCTCTCGAGATGTGCGGTTCCTCTAGCAAACGTCTTGACTCTCTTTTTTTTTGTGTGTGTGAGCTGAACGAAGACTGGTAACTGGTTGCCCCTTTAAAGAATGAGCGTGTTTATCCCGCACATCACCCGGAGACCGACCGATACCGCGGAACGTGCAAGTGAAAATGTACCTACAGCAGAGCGCAAGTTCGTCTGCTTTCTGTACAAGGGTTGGGATGATGTCAGAACGTCGAGCTCTTATTGGCTGATTGAAAGAAAAAAGAAATAGTGCATAGAGCACAAGACGTTTTAGCGTTGATGTCTACCCGCTATCCTTTCACTCAAAACCAATCAGAGCTCGGCGTCGTTCTGACGTCACCGCAACACCTGCGCAAGAAGCAGACGAACTTGCTCTCCGTATAGCCTCGAGTTTTGCTCCCGTTGTACGAGGTCTAGCTCGGGCAGCAGAAGGCACCGTCGAACCGAAGGAGCTCGCACGTGTGTCCGCCGTTATGCAGGAATTTCGCAGCTTCCAAAAGGGGTACACTTTCGAAAGGGATCTATACGATCGAAGTCGTGCGCTCGCTGGAAGTGCTCGGGTCATATTCGCAATGCCCCGCAAGAGGAAGCGGCAGACTTAAGAGAGGACATCGCCGAACAAAGCGGCGGCTTACATCTAGAGCTCGGCGTATTCACCGTGCCACATGGGACGTCGAAAAGGGAGAACAGCGTTTTGCTAGGGACAGACAAGCAAGGTGGGTTCGTACTGCTACAACCAATTTCAATCGGCGGTCAAGAAAAACAAATTGTATGTATATATATATATATATATATATATATATATATATATATATATATATATATATATATATATATATATATATATATATATATATATATATATATATGTACGCGTATATTTGACGCGTTTGACGCTCTGGGCAGGTCGAAGATCCACAAACGATGACGTGATGACGTACTACGCGGGCCTTGACTTCTAGGTGTGACGTCATGTTCTCAAGCTTCCGCGTTCTATCTTCCCAACCACCAGCGTAACATTCTCACCGAGTTTCAGCTTCCCGCTACGTGTGTAGTATATTTACACGGGCCGAAAAACACGGTTCTCTTTCTCGTGAACGCCTGTGTAATATACCGCGGTGTTCCATTTTAGTTCGAACAGATTTATTACGAAACGATCGTAAAATACGCACTAATACGGTTTGTGTAGGTGAGTTATAGACGCTTTACACGCGCCAGAATACAGCCGTGGCTGACCTTCTCTTGTTTTACCGAGATCCGAGGCACTGAAATTAGTGTGGACGAGCCTCCACAAAGGCCAATGCTGGGGAGAAATACAGAATAAAATCTAGGATGGCAATAACCTGGCCTGCTATGGTAATAATGAAGTGGTAGACAGAATGATGGGAAACAAAAACTGAAGGTCAGTTATGGCGGCGCCCAGCGGCTGCTGCAAAGCGTCTATACGGCCAGGACAATGTGTGGCTAATCTTTGCGATAGGTCTGTTCATTAACCAAACTTCCGTAATTAATTTTTAATTAGTAAAATAATCATATGGTTTCAGTCAGAAACTTGCTTAGCATAATTGAAAACCACTAAATCAACTTTTTTAGAACGACTTGAAGCTCGTGGGAAACTCGGGGTCGCACCAAAGTTACCACTCGTGCAGCAAGCACGACAATATACTCCCGTTTCACCTTATGTTGTACCAGCAGACGAAGGCTAGAAGCGCGAGCTCATAGCGTTGGCAGCTGCCCCATGGCGCACGAGAGCTTGTGCCGCCGAGACGTGCCATAGAGCAAGGAGCTCGCGCTTGTAGCCTTGCCTGCGGTACATCACAAGGTGAAATAGAGTATAGCAGTGGCGGAACGTGCATGATTAGATCGTGGCTGCGTTTACATGGATGCGACCGTTGCGCATCGAATCGAGTTTGACTATTTTGATCGGTAGCAGATGGGTAGAAGACAAAGAAGCAGGAATACAGGCTGCGTGTGATTGGTCCCTGCTCAATTCGATGCGCTACAATCGCATTCATGTAAACGTAGCCATTATCTCCGCCACTGCTTGCTTTGCGCCTGCTGCACGAGTGATAACTTTGGAGCGCCTCCGAGTTTCCCACGAGCTTGCAAGTCGTCCTAAAAAGAGTTGAATTAGTGGTTTTCGATGACGCTCTCTAAGTTTTCTAGTTGGAACCATATGTCTATTTTCACTAATTAAAAGAGTTAATAAACGAATTTTAATTAATTATCCGACTTATCGCAAACGTTTAGCCACCCACATAATGTCCCCCTGGCCGTATTGCTCCACCTGCACAAACCGTATTAGTGCATCTTTACGAATGTTATGTAGTAAATCTGTTCGAATTAAAATTGAACACCCGGTATATAAGGGGTCGAGTTCCGATTTACGGCTGCAAAATACCTCAACGCAGCGCAACTCCTGAGGACGAGGAGGGAGGTTATGCCCCTCTTCCTTCGTTACCCTCTCCTCCCCACTCCTCCTCCTCCTCCTCCCAGTCCCCTCCTCTCCCTTCTCCTCCAATTCAGTTTCCCCGCTGAATTGCTGGCGGGAGAAAATGACGTCGCATGACTTGGTGTCACGTCACCTAAGAACTATTTCAGTTTCTCTGCTAGATTTAGCGGGAAAATTGATGTCACGTGACCTCAACACCGATTTAATTCCCGGCTAAATTTATCGGGGAATTGAGTAGGTGTTGAGGTTACGTAACTGGGAATCGAATTCGTGTCGAGGTCGTGACGTCAATTTTCCCGCTAAATTTAGCACGGTTACGCCGACGCCGACACCGGCGCCGTGAAGCACGAAAACGGGCACCTAAAAGCTGCGCTCTAAAAAAGAAAAATGATTTGTTTATTAAGGTTAACACGCTCTTCGCTCTTTCTAGCCCTATAAGGTGCAAGGTGGCGCTGCTTCCCGAATACATGATTGCGCCGAGCTTGCATAGGGGTATTCACCCGGCCGCCATATCTGAGGTAACTGTTTAGAGCGCATGCTCAGAGCGAGCTCACATTGATGAGGCTGTCAAGACCGGCAATCTTGAGGGTGCGGGGTTGCGTTGCCCAAAGAACTGTGGAAGCTAGCCATCAGCGCGTTAGCCCAGCATTAGCGCACACGGATATGGCCGCCAGTGAATACACACCCTATAGGTTGGAAATCGCGGAGCCGCGCTCTCGCCCGCGTAATCGTCCCATCTTTCCTCCTAGCCTATCATGGCGACGTCAGCATACTACTCGGAGTCATATTTTCTCAATACGTACGATGCTACAGAAATTAGCTAAAGAAAGCGGCGTCGAAAAAAAAAAATACTGATATTGTGCGAGGCTGGTACCGAGACCAGCGCCCTCCCATGGCATCGCGGCTGGTTCTCTGCTCCGAGTCATCTTTCTCAATCCCGGTGTCGTCACCCGAACGAGTGCAGCAGCGGTCGGAGGATAACTTTACGCAGTGGCGATTCCGGAAGCCATGCCACATGCCAACCTTTTGTTCTTTCTCATTGCTCGAAAGCAAACAAGCAAACGAAAAAACAAAAACAAACACAACTGGCGAAAGTGGAAGTAGGAGCTCGTTTCAGCTTAGAGAGTGCCCTCCAATGTCCTTCTGTTTAGGGTGATGCCGTCGTTTGTAGTACCCGATGCCGACAGCACGCGCTCACAGGGAAAATACAAAGAAATCGACTGGAAACAAAATGTCGCCGTAGCACAGTAAGCGCCACGAGCGCGTGCAGGGACACGCTCTTTCACGCGCTTCAGAACAAAAAATATAAATATGCATTCGAAACAAAATGGCCAGATGTCATCACCCCAAGCAAAGCGCGCCATGAAGGCACCTAGTTCTGGCTGGTTCAGCAACTGAGCAAGCGGGGCGGGTCCAAAGAATCTGCTGTGTTTGGTTGATTTCGTGCAGGAAGTTCTCGACGTCCATCGCGTGACACTTGAACGAACATAGCATTTTTTCTGTATATCGCGCGATAACTTGTTTGCGTGAATTTCTCAAAAGGAAACAACGAAGAAAATAATTCCCCATTACGTGGTTTTTTGAGTGCTAGCGGCGGGTGGAGCTCAATCACCGAGTTGTCATTTGCGCTTCCTCGTATGATGCGTATGTGTGTTGTACCATGCTTGATCTAAAGTCACTGGGATCAGGAAAGTAGCTCCATTTTGGTCCATGGAATGAGGTGGTTTCTTCTTGACCTCTCCATTCTCGGTGGGCCGATCGAAATTCGCGGTGACAGGTTGCTTTACAATGCCATTTATTGAATAGCGGAGATTTCGCTGTCCACACGCTGAAGGTGAAACAAACGCACATCGCACCGCAACCACCGCATGGCTTCGGTACTTGGCGGCATTGAGAAATAATAACCTTCCTGTACTTGAAATACGCGAGAAGAACGGTACTTGGCAGCCAAAAATAAACTTTATCTTGATACGCGAGAAGAACACTATAACTGTACGAGCTCCGTGAAGGTAAGATATCCAAGGACCGAAATGGCGATTGGCATTGCAGCAGAGACCGGCCAGCCAATCGCCCTGCGTGGGGTTTGGTCGTCTGTACGTTAGTATCTGTTCGTGCTCCAGCTAGCTGGCAGGGAGGAAAATGACGCTATTTCTTCAAGTGACTGTAGCTACAACGACATCTAAAAACACGCCGTGCATCGCAGCAAACCGAATGTGGGACATAAATATCTTTTTCTACTCTCCCGTTTCGAAGCAGGAGTACGTAAAAAATTAAAGCAATCCTCCCCTCCTCCCCCCTTTTTTTATATTTTTTGTCCGGTTTAGGGAACGCAGAGAGTAAAGCTAGTCTCACGCATTTTTATTTTCGATCTGCAGCTAACAAAGTTGCGGCGTTACCCGACAAAGAAGACCGACGTGCGGAGTCGCGAAGCAGAAACGTGGACATCACAAGCCTTCGTTTTAAAGAAAAGCAAACTATTCTGTGTTAAAAAAAAGAAAGAAGAAAAAAAAAGGAGAGAAGAAACAAGCGCCAAATTGTCCGCATTTATTATCAGGATCACGAATATCGAAATTATATTTTAGACTGATGCGCCAAAGTAGCCAAAAAGGCGCTGAATATAAGCGCCGAAGTCCTTCCCGCCGTGTTCGACGGGAATGAGAATCATGACCTATCACACAAGGAGCACGCGAAAGGCCGTTGAAGCCTCAGGCATGACCACGTAAAGTGGTTTGCTTTTTCGGTTTTCTCACGTCCATTGTTACGTTCCGCGTAAAATACTCACTGTCCGTTCACAAGAAAAAAATAAAGCTAGAATTCATATAATACGTTCTTCTCCAAGAACCTCTTCAGCTAAGCTTGGTGTGAATAATAAAGTTTCCTCTCTCTCCCTACATAATCCGAACTAGCGCTCAACAGCGTCTTGAACCACTCTTTGAGCTAAAAGGAAACCCCTTCTCCCTAGTTCAAATCCAATAATGCTACTTCCCCTAACTGGACTAACTGTTCAACGTGGGCTGTTCTTGCCTCTCGGCATGATCATACGTGATCACAGCGCATGGTCACAGGCACAGCGTACGCACACGAGCTATATGCAGAACGAACGGCGAGCTCGGGGCATGTAAAAGTATGACTCGCGATTTAGGAATCAGCAATTGCAGCGTTTACTTTGTTTGACTTTCAGTCCGTCTGAAAGTCGATGCCACACGGTCCGTCGGAGTCAATCACCTTTGACAAATGTGAAAATATCCCCGTCTCTCTTGTCTTTCTTGGTTTCCTACTAGCTAAACCAATCAAGCCGCCGTTAAAAAACAAAAAAAAAAAAACCGGTTAGCGGTGTATTTTAGAGCGCGATTGGTTTTAATCGCTTATAACCAAAACAGTAATTTTTTTTAACTTCTTATTTTTTTAGTTTTTTTTTTTTTTTTTACCGAAGTTATGATGGTTACATTTGCTGACCGCTCCTAGCAAAAACCAATCTCTGCGGGCGACAATTTTTTTTTTTTTGAGGTGCATTTGTAGTTAACGTTATCCTTAATCGCTTTTTATAGCTCGTCGTTTCGTCTAAAGCCAAACAGCCGCCGATGCGGCCTGATAAGACCAAAAAGCCAGCGCCTCTCTGGGCGCCTGTTTATCATCGGCGCTCAGCCGATCGAGCTCACCGGATGCGCCGCACGCGCTTGGGTCTGTGCGACTCTGTAAATTCTCCTTGTATCGCTCTAACGAAAAATTCAGCGCGTGGCGCTTTCTGCAGCGCGGCTTGTGGGAGAGCCGATCGCTGATATAATATGCTAGAAGACCCGAAATAACTATGTGCGCCGTGACAGTGAGCGTGACATATATGAGCACATCAAACGTAGTGACGGTGTAAACTAATAGAGCAAGCCCTTAAGCCTAAACACATGTTTAGAGGCTCGTGTATCCGTTATAGATTGGAGCGATTGGCTCTCTGTCGGGAGTGCTTTGCGCCAAAGCATCAGACGCACCGGGTTGTCCAAACCGGCGGTCGCGCTGCGTCGTACAAAAGAACGGTTTGCAGACACTGATTTCAGGCGCGTTTCTGTTCCTGTGTGTGATGGTCCCCTGGGTACAGGCTCCACTCCTGCCCGTTTCGATGTGGATGAGCATCGCACGCGGCGTGCGGTCGTGTATCACTATACTGCGTGATGCACGTTAAAAGACGGGTTAGCAAGTCGCACTGCCTGGCAAGAGTGCTCATCTACAGTGTAAACCAGAGTGTCGCCCGCATCTGGCAGACCGACCTGTATACGCTGTATAGATCACTAAACGTCCAATTCGGCCAGACTTCTGTATGGTGGTCCTGTTATTTTGGTCAGAACAAGAACGCTGTCTGTGCCGCATTTCCGAAGCGTACATATGCATGAAGCAAGCACCCCGGCGAGCAGCGTTCTGCAGTCTGTGGCGAAATGGAGTATGACTCTGCGTCGGAATGGTTCGGGATACTGTACGCTGATGCGTCTGCTCAGATCACCTTTCCGCTTCCACGGGTCCGTTTCTCTTTCATCTTCGCTCTCCGTTCCCTCCCCCACCCTGCTCCCTCTTTGCCCCTATCACCCCGTCTTCAGTTTCCAGCCGGAGAAGGGGACAGCTGCGAATTTCTCTCGGCTTAAAAAACAGAGGCATGCTGTCTTCTCGCCGCCGTTTGTTGTTTTGAGAGGGAAAGGGGGGACCTGTCTTCTGTTGCGATTGCTCCTCTCGCCCTGCGAAGGCAGGAGCTGGAAGAAAGGGTGAATGAATGAAAGGGCAGGAGGCGAATCGCTACCCTCACTCCCTCGCTTTTACCAGCATCCCAAGGATCCCACGGAGGCTTCACCCGCGGAGGATGCAGCGCTCACGCGGTGCGCCTACTCGTCGCGGTAGGTCTTATTTTCCGCCGGGAATCTCGAATGTCGGGGTGACCGCTGACTCTCCTCCGTGTCCCACTCGACTCTTCGGCACCCGGTACGTGCCTTTGCCTTCCGGAGCTCCCGCGACTAGGATAAACCACTGATCTATGGGATATGGACCAGGTGAGAGCTGTCATCCCAATACGACCCAAGTGACCATTCGGCTTATGTGTTCATTCGACCGAAGTGACCAGTCGGCATATGTGTTCGTACGGCTGAAGTGTCCATTTGATCGAAGTGTTCATTCAGTTGTGCAGTGTCCATTCGGTTAAAGTGCCTATTCGGCCAGAGTGTCAGTTTGGCGACGCCCCGTTTTCGGTTGCGAGGGATATCAAACAGTCTGGAGTTCCTGTTCGGCTGAGTCCGTTCGGCCAAAGTGTTCATTCGGCCGAAGTTTTGTATTTCCACCAAAAGAGCCAATTTAAATAAAGTCCAAATTCGGCTGGACGTGCCAAGTCGGCTTAATTTTCAGGACCGCTCGATTCCTTCGATCATACTTTATTCAGACGGCGCGCCATAACTGTACCGGACGTTGAGCCAGCCTTCTTCCGTGGCCCTAAACATCAGCCCGATGTTTTAGGTGACGGGCCGGGGGGCGCTGCTATGGGAGTTCAGTAATGCCCCGCTACCGCTGTGTCTCCTGCGCGATCAGCGAAGAAACAAGAAAGTCAACTAAAGAAAATATACGAATTGCGTTTGTTTTCTTTTCGTACGAAGACCTGGTCAGAATAGTGGCAGCGTTTTGCGGAACTATCCGAAAGTGGCGAAATGGCAGGCCGCGACGCCACTACTTCATAAAGGCTGTCAAATCTTTCGATATGGCAGCCACAGGCTATCAGCAAACGGATTGGGCTGGATGTCGTTTCAATCAGTATGAACAAGCCAACGCAACTTTCTGTTTGAAGACTTGTCCTGTTGATGCCAGAAATTTATCATCCTAGAAAAAACATCATCGTAAGAACTGGGCAGGAGAACATATACGGGCAGAGTGAGACTGACTGGTGCTGGGATGTTCGCGCGACCGCCGAAAGTGGCACTAATAATGAATAAGATTGAGTTTGCCGTGAACGCATTTCTTTATTCGCAGATTCAGTCACGTATTTTGATCAGCATACCTGCAGGAAAGACGGCGCTGAGGTAGGCGCGCCTCGGCTCCCGTAGGGGCCTATACAGGAACTCTAACGCGATACTGTTGCCTGCAATGATACCTGCTGTCTCGCCGATTCCAGCTCTGCCTTCGAAGAGGCGCACGCGCGTGCCACCCGGCGTACTGGCTATGCAATGGGTGCGCGAAGAACCATCTTATGGCTCTCTTTGCAACACCTTGAGATTACGGAAGGGCCGGGAA
This sequence comes from Ixodes ricinus, assembly GCA_037355805.1. Lineage (NCBI taxonomy): Eukaryota > Metazoa > Arthropoda > Arachnida > Ixodida > Ixodidae > Ixodes > Ixodes ricinus. The sequence goes on along the minus strand of JAZHYW010054366.1, from coordinate 13,086 downwards.
CTCGCGCTCTACTTGTTGGCGCGCGGTTCTCGCGCACTGTTGACCCGGTTGGCGGAGGCCAAACTGCCTCGCATGCTTTAGGGCTGACCGGCTTGCCTGCCGTTCTTTACTATAAAGAAATCCATAAACGCGGCACCTGCAAACGAATACCGACAGCAGACTTTTAGATGTTACCAGCAATTACACCTCACGTAGCCATTGCAGTCGTAAGGACGAAACCTTATTCTGTTTGATCTTATGACAGCTGCGTGGGAGCAGGTTGGCCTGGGCATATTGCCTATAACCTCTATCGTAGTGCAATGGTCCAGTCACGGTTTCCCGGTGCACGCAGCTAATTGGCGGCTAAACGCCGAACAGCACCGCTGGTTTCAACCAGCGCCCGCACTGGCCTACTTAGTCTTGCAATATGCGCACGAAATGATTTTCTTCCTGCATTTTTGAAGCATAACACTGAGCTGGATATTGTGGAGAGTGAGCTTAGTTGCAGAAGCGACATCTCCGCTTGTCTCTCTGCTGCTGTATTTAATGTGACGAGTTCCACCGTGGCCGCTGCTTCAATCTGACCGCCGACTGCCGCGTCATCCGGGTTCTCTTGTGGAATTAAACGCTGCCAGCTCGCAGCATTCAAACGCTATTTCTAAAGTCAAACCTTTTTTATCCAGAGTTTCTCCCGAATCTTCTTATCTGACGTTCCATACACAATCTGGTCTCATGGCATGGAAGCGCTGGGTCGCCGAATCACACAGGTCGCTGCTTTCAACTGAATATCGCGGTAAAGTGACTGAAAGCTTCTCTTCCTCTTGCCACTGAATATGAAACACAACCGTTCGAACGTCTCATTGCATCTCGGAAGGTAGGCTTCAAAACCTTGTGCCCAGACATCGTAATTTTGAGCCAACCTTCGGCTGACCGACCAAACGTGTTAAATACCTCAATGACTTCTTGCCTGCGACGTGCAGAAAGATAGCGGCTTTCTGTTGCGGGGTAATAATAATAATAATAACTATTTTAGTTCAGGAGAACTAAGCGCCGCAGAAAGGCAAGTTGCCCTTTAGCAAGAGAGCCTGCGGCGCGCATCTAATGACGATGGGATGAAGATTGTGTACGAATTGACAGAGAGGTGCTGAAGATGCGCGTGGAGCTTGTGGGCAGGGGTGGCAGGATGATGTTACAGGTGATGGTTCCATTGTTGTTGAGTTGCTCGTTAGGTTTATCTTTCAAACTGAGTCGCAAGTCTGGCTAAGACCCACGGAAATGTCGGAAGCGAAGCCCTACAGGGTGGTGTTGGTGGCTTCTACGTAGGGCCAGGCTGGGAAGCCCAAGCAGATGATTGATGATACCATGCTCCAGGATATGACTGATCTTGGTAGACGACCTTACCTCGACCGTCTTCTGCTGAACATCAGCGGTGAAGCAGAGGACACAGGTGACGCGCTGCTCTGAACGTCTGGGGACCAGACCGTGTGTAAGCTTGGTCGTAATCGCCAGGCTCCTGTAGCCCAGAAGGAAAGGTTATCGCATGGTACTTTTCCAATTCTCTGCAGCGTGCTTTCCTAGCCGCAGTGGTTCTGGTAGCCGAAGTCAGGTATGGTGCGTGGGGCAGAAGATCCGCACCACTGACACCATGTATCGTTCTGGCGAGCGCCTACGAATGATGGACTGGCTTTGCCAAAGATGAGATAGGAACGACTGACTCGTAAATCATTTTGATCCCACTGCGATTGGCCTCGTGGCACAGTACAAGCATCGCTTTGACTGTGGATCGCGCCGTGGAAGCGCAACCCGGTCACCTGAAGATGGCGTCACGGCCTCTTTACCATATTAAGCGGAGGACACTCGACTTTCTCTGTGCCAAACAAGAACGCTAGTGTTAATGCAAAAGTGCGGCGGGCTGGTTGCAGAACTGCCATTTATTTAACCCAGGAGAGTATGAGAAATAGAGGAACCTTACGAATTCGTGTTGTCCTGTCATTGTTCCCACGCACTCTCAATGTAAAAAAAAGAAACTACATAACATATTGTCAGACAGACCGATTGACTACATATGAGTGTTTCGTTATTCAAACATGCTTTGTTTTTGTTTTTAAAGGTGAGTTTAGGGTAAGAATGTAAACATGTATTTATCAGGATCCTTGGACATTAGATAAAGGCATATCAGGCTTATTAACTTGACAATTAACTATAATATTTCTTTATTAACTTTTTAATGACTGATTTTTAGAATCCATGTTGCAATTTCGATGAAGATAACGTTAAGAACAACAGAAAAGCGTATCTTCAGCGTCAGTAGACCATTACCAGCTATTGCAATGGGAAGATGCAGAGTTGATTACGCATATATGTACTTATTCCCCGTATGAAAGATTCGAAGTAAATAGCCAAAAGAAAGCGTTGACGAACGCGCGTGCAAAATGCCATTTGTTTAGGTATGCTGCTTTTAGAAAAGTTTCTACTGCTGACGCCAGCACGTGCGGCGCGTGAACACCAATCACATTCGCGTTAACGAATGGCGCAATGGTTTTATTTCTTGAAACTGCGGCAGCACTGCTTCCTGAATTTTTAAATCCGGGCGAAATTGCATAAATAAATTCGCATATCTCATGATTACTTTTTCGAGAATCGTTTGGGTGGTCTGGCACTCAAAATAGTAATAGCCGTCAGCGCAGCAATTTTAACTTACGCACAAACCAATAATAAAAAGTTAATTAAATATTTTAATTAAATAGTCCAACTGCCGTGAGCAATTATCCCCCCCCCCTTCCCGTCTGTGTCCGCTGAGCGCAGTAAATATATCGAACAAAAAAAAACTCTCCAGCTCTTACCCTATTTAAAAAAAGAAGAAGAAAAGGAGCTGGTTATAATAAAAATGCACGCAGAAACACTCTTATGCATGTTATGACGGGATATTGTTGAAGTGCATGCAGGCAGGAAAGAAATCAACTGCGTACGACATACATTGCTTAAACTATAGCAGCGTCTGGCAAAACTATGGCAAAGATCAGTGTAGTGTACCTCAGGTGCTCATCCAGAGAATGTCGAACATAAGATTGTTTTTTTTCTTGTTTTTTGTTTTTCGTTTGCAAAATAGGTTCAACGCTGGAGTAACTGTATCAACGGTTGATACGAGTCTAACTGGTTAACATTTTCATGTTTAAATCAATCATCGATAAGAAGAGCAGATTATTTCGTCGACACGTTAAACACCGAAATGGTAAAACTGAAAAATGTTCGGAACATCTGTGGAACAAAAAAACACTATCCTTGGTATTCCAGGCTAAAGCTTCCGAATTAGCCTGCCCAGCAGCAACGTGACCGACACAGCAAGTCGTCAACATGCCCGTGGAGATGCGCAATTTCCCTGAGCCGACCATATAAATTTTGGTCCAGAAAAAAAATTTAATGAAAAGATGATTGAAAGGGCTGCGTACACTACAGAAGTTTGAGTCCTTGGGTGAACGTCTTTCTTCCTGATAACACACACGCACACACACCACACAAGAATAGTTGTTTGTTAGTAAAAGCGCAATTTTTAACCATGCTCTGTATATCCGTGGCCATCTGCAAGCGCTCGGCGGGGCCCGGACCTCGTCAAGTCAACAAAAAGGTTTTTGTGTTTTTTTCGGTGGTTTGGCATTTGTATATGCGCAGATGCACGACAGACAATTTGAAACTTATTTACTGTCGTCTTAAAGCCGCTGTCCTACACTGTTAGTATACATCAAAAAGACAGTCTGAAACCTGTCCGAGGCGTGCATTCTGGATAGATGGATGGATGTTAATGGCTATACTTTGTAACGGAATTGCTTGCATACCTAGCCTAAGTCTGAAAAGACAAAACGGATTACTCCCGCGCTGACCAATTTCTCCTCACTTTCATCTTAGACAGTGTGATTTATCATCAGGATATTTGGTACGAAAACCTATCACGTTGGTTAGCAAAAAAATTACAGACATGTTTTGAAACGTACTGACAAACATGTTCGAGGAAGCGCCTATCTGCACGAAATTTGTTCCTACTGTCATCATGTCTGGAACAAACACACCACGTGTATTTTGTTGCGACGTACGCGCAGTGTGAATAGGGGTTTTTGATAGTTGATGAGCGTCGCACACACATATATTGCGATTGAAATGAATCGTAAATATCCGGCGTAAAAGCATGTAGCCGCCCGGGAGCAAGAATAAAAAATATCAAAGATGATTTAAAATCGTTACTGAAATCATAATTTATAATAACGATTTAAATCGGGCCATTGAAACTATGATGACACAATCAAACTCCCGCACATATAATGCCCGAAATCATTTTTCTTATTTTTTTATTTAGTTTCATTTTATCATTTGCGTTCATTTTACGTTCGCGTTATTTATGTTTTACTTGCTAATTTCTTGTTGATAAAAAAAAAAATCATAGATCAAAAAAGTTTTATAGCTACGGCATGATTACACCAGCGAGAAAACGGTTCTCACTTTTGAGCAAATTGCAGCGTTGGGTTTATTTCTACCCAGCTTCAGTTTGTTCGCCTGTTAGGTAATGTCCCATAACAGCTAAATCGAAACGCGAAAAAAATAGAAACTACTTCTGTTTTTACCGGAAAGAAACGGCTGCATTTGTTTTAGTGTGGCGGAGTTGGCATAAAAAAACGTTGTTGTATATAAATTTACTGTGATTGTTTCATCAGCATTAATTTCAGTAATCATACTGGTCGATGAATCAATCTATAGTTTAAAAATGCACCTAGCGATAAAACTTTTTCTAACTACAGCGATTTAAATCGAATAAATACGATTGAAATCAAATAATACTATTTTATTTCTTTAAGCAACAACAAAAAAATTATACGACTTTTTCAGCTTCTGGTAGCCACATCAATTTTCTTTGTCATGACAGGTGACGGGTGATACAAATGCTGCATCATAAACCGTGTTGTAACGCGAATTAATACGTTCTACTTTACTGAGGTAAGGTGTCGAAATTGAATTGCACCAAATTACAGATAAGACAAAAAAATTAAAAACGTCATATAACGTGATTTTTGCTTATATAATTTAAATATATACACCTCGCATGTTTTTTCTTTGAAAATTGCTCAATCGACAAAAATGCTGGCGGTCCAATGTCGGTCGTTGGCAGAAAAAAAAAAAAGGATAAGAAGCAGGTTCCGTGATACGTTACACTGCCGCAAAGTAGTTGGTCGAAGTTGGTTCCTACTTTTGAAATATAGAAGCCCCCCGAAAAAACGGGACTGAAACGAGAATGCGGGAACGCGAAAGCTGCCTGCTTTCGAATACGTACTGAAGCACTGCACGGACCCGTTGTGAGCCCGGCCGGCCCGCAGGCCGGGCTCTGGCGGGTTGCACGCATTCTCCGGGCGTGGCCCGACAGGCCGAACAAAATATTTTTTCAGGCCGACCCTGACGCTCGTGTGCCGCAAATTCTAAAGTGTTGATAACAAAAAGTGTGTTCATTGATCTTTTGGGTTCAATACAAACACTACAAAGCCACTCAAAAAAAAACAAAAAAAAAGGAATAAAAAGAGGCGTTTTTTTTTGGAAAAGTTTTCACGTGGATAGGGAAACGTATGAATTCCACTAGCATAGTGGGAAAGTGAGGAGTCAAGAAAACAATTGCACTTCGGTTACAGGGCACAATATGAGTGTCTTTTTGCTGTGCCTTTCAAACTAAAAAGGAAAAAAAAAACTTTAATGGCTTGACTTTACGTTGTGCAGAGACGCCCACTATTCCACAAAAGATAAGCTAACTACCATAGATAATTTTATGCTCATACAGCCTTTGAAGATGCACCATGATTCTGATTGTTTCTTACAAAAAAACAAACATGTAGAGGAAAGTTCTCTCTGAAACAAATTGAACAACAGAAAAGTCCAATATCACTTCAAGAAATGTATAAATAAAAAAATATAGCCCTTTTTTTCTCAAAATCACTTATGAAGTGCACATATTTCGCCCATGTCTCAAATACATCGTCTAAACTGTATATTTATCGTGTCAAAAAAAAATTCGGGGTCCAAATTCCAAAGATATTTAAATCAAATCTGGTCGCACATGCTTCGACTGTTGAAGCCTGCAAACTTTTTTGAGCTCATGTATAATCTGTCGGGCTCGGACAAGCCTGTCTAAAAATTCTGCAGGGCCCGGGCAGGCCCTGAAATTGTGTCTTCCGGCCGGTCCGGCCGGGCTTAGAATTCCGGCCCGTGCAGTGCTCCTGCTTTGTGCCCCGACGCGAGACTTCTCGCGAACACGACCTCGGCGCATTTTTAAAACATCCTCGAAAGGAGTACTGGTGGGCATATTTTTATTTTATTTAAGTTAGTACCCCAACCGAGCATTTTCCTGCTATATTAGTTTGTTGTCACTTAATATTAAAATTAAACAAAGAAAAAAGTGCGTGATAGTATTTTGCATTAGCACTATGCGCTTAGTGTAGGTGTGCTTGCCTATCAGCCATTAAGCGATGGGCCTCAGTTACGAATTGCGCATGCGCTATGCGACACAAAGACTCGCATGCGCACTGCGTACTGGAGGCCATATCGTACCATATCGGATGAGCAAAAACAATTCCCAAAAACCTCTGTACAAACTCCCGCCAGGCCCGAAACTGTAAGTGCTGCGATTTGGTTCCAGAACAAAAAAAAAAAGGTAACTATGTTGTTTTTTGCATGAAAAAGAAAACAGATTTTGCTCACTGTTCATACGCCGCGCAAAATGGATTTTACGGATTTGGTTGTAGAGACAGAAGCGATGGCGTTTCATTCGAAACGACGTATACGTGAATAAGATAGCACCATCTTATCTAGAATGCAGCTATATACCTTAATTATTTACATAAAATGAAAATTAAAAAAAAAAACCCGCAGGAAGCGGACTTTTTTTTTTTTAGTCCTGATTTTGAGGTAAAAACGTGTATAGTGTTTGTGCCTTGGGGTTTAATTTTCTTCAATTCAGGCCGTATTTCTTTTGTCCCCCACCATAATTCATTGCTTCCAAAGTTTATATTTAATCCCGTATGAAAAAAAAACGTCGTTTAATTGTTTTCTGGGGCATGTGGTATAGTAAACAAAACACGACGAAGAGGATATCCCCGATCTGCAACGTGCGCGTGATTCGAATACATATGATAATACAATCAAGAGAAATAAACGGGAAAGGGTCGGAAAGCAGCCTCGTAAATTCAGTGTAGGCTGTGTTGCAAATTAACATGAAAACAAAGCCGCAGATATTTATTTCAGCTAAAATCAAGTTTCCATTATTTTTTTTTTAATGCAAGTATTAGAACACTTTAGACTTTCCGATTTCCCCGATTTCCAGTGAAACCGACGATAGCTAATTTAGAAACTCTTCTTTTCTTTTCTTTTTTTTTTTTTTTATTATTATATATTGGAAACGAGACATTACTTCTAAGGTTATGTGTTTTTGGGGTTTTATTGTTTCTTATTAACTCAAAGGTGTTTTTCTTTTTTTCTTTTCTTTTTTTTTTGGTAATTCCTTTTTAGATTTGGTGTTTCTTTAAACAAATTAATAGCGGGGGGAAAAAACGACGATTAATATTTTTGAAAAGAAAAAAAAAAGGAGAGACATGCTTGTATACGTTTTTTTTTTTTTTTGGGGGGGATACGTTGGCCAATACTTGAAACGTCAGTACCAACCGAGAAATCAAAAAAAGGTGAACGGTCTCCCGAAAAAAAAATACAGCAAACTACCTCGCGGACCGCTCATTTGTGCTCTGGTCAGCACGTAGGCTGAATCAAAGTTTTTTTTGTTCTATGATATGCTTGGGTCTTCGTTGTTGAAAATTTTGGTCGATTTTTTGTACTGATTTTACACATGGTACTGTTAAATAAAAACTGGTTTTTTGTGATTAATTTTGAGGTTAATTTGTAAACACGAATCTATCATACACTATTATAAAAGTAAACCGCTCAGCCAACAGATCTTCTCAAACTCATGGCATCTCAGATGGCGGGAATACGTCATTGCCCGCTCCGCGCAGAGCTGCAATTGCGGCTGCTCTCTGCCGTGCTGCTGCGCGTGCTGCCGCTGGTAATGGGGTTAAGTCCTCGGGGCCGGCGTGCCCGTGAGCCCTCCGCCACAGCCATATCGATCCAGGTTCCGTCTCTTCAGGGTCAGACCCGCGGTCAGGACGTCCTCGACCTCCTCTATGCGACGGCCGGGGTTCCCGCCGCCAGCGCGTTGTTCACCCACTCTCCTCTCTTCTCTTTTATCTGTATTTTATGTTTTGTCCAGAGTCGGCGCTGGATCCAAACCCTTCGCCGCAGGCCCTCACCATACATTCTCTCCCACAGTCTCTCTCCTCTCTCCACTGTACGCATTTGCTTTGAACAGTGATTTCTTGGGATTTATTCGTTGATTTGGTAAAGCCTTTTTTGGCTTCTTGCTGTTTCTTTTCTTTGCGACTCATTTACACATTAACCATGCAAACGCGCGCGTCGTCTGACGCCGCGTTTGTTTTAGCGACAGCCAGCCGTTCCTTTTCCTATCTGATTTCTGTGTTTGTTTAGTTGCTTAAACTTGTTTGTTTGTTTTCGTTGTTGCTTTTGTTTCTTTGTTACAACTGAACACACTTTTTTCCCCCTTTCCACACCTTCAGTAAAAAGGGTAATATAGTAACTTAAACCCATATAGTTCTTTATCGCATTTGTCTTTCACGTTTACATTGCGGTGGTACCCTTTCTTCTTCAAAACTAATGTTGTCAAACGAACTGTAGTATGATGGTACAATTGCAAAGGTGCGAGAACCCGAGCTGGACCACAGAGAATAACTGTCACACTAACGTAGTACTTCGACTATGACGGATCGCGGAGGAAGCAATAGCGCGAGTCATCGAGTCCTCCCAGTGTCCTGTGGTCATGTGACATGCAGAAACGAAGCGACGCGCGGGCGCGCCGTCCGTGTTTTGTTCCCAATGCTGGATTGGCTGAGATAGCTCAACCTTCGCTGGGGCCATCGTCCTTGTATTGTACATACTGATGTAAAACATACAAAAAACGCTATGCAACTTTCTTTTTAAGAAGTCGTTTTTTTGTTGTTGTTGTTACTACATACTTTCATTTGTTTCTTTCGGAAAGAATAAATCCACCGTCTGCTTCACTTCATCATAAGGTTCCGTGTTTTTCGGATAGTCTAAAAAACAAGCGGCACTCGCCGGTAGAAAAAAAACAAAAACAAAAAACTTAAAAGAATTGACACCACAATAGAAAAAAAAAGGATAGTGTCTATTAGGTTTTTTTTGGTCGATACAGGGTCTTCTGGGCCCATGATACAACGTGGAGTAACTCGGGCTATATCTTGTTGCTCTGTCATGTGTATTTTTTTTTTTTTGTTTCTGGAGACAAACGGCCTCCTGCGTTTATAACAAAGCTTTAAACGCTTCTTCACCCAATGATTCTAAGCACCTACATTTAGTGTTGTCATTCGCAAACGTGGTTGGATCCTGACGAAAGTCTCTGCCACGGGGGCATGCATCTTGCGAGTCTCAGTCGCCTGCAGAAGAGGTTTGTTCCCCTTCGACACCTGCCGCAACGTGGTGGCTTCCGGAAAGGCCGCCAGCGGGGTATTTCGTACGAATAAAAACATCATAAGCTCCTTAAATCGACAAGCGGCAATACATTTTCTTTCGGGCACCGTGAAAATAACCGTCTTTGATAAAAACGGAACCGCGCATGCAAGGTCAAAATTTCACTCAATGCTCCAGATGGCGAAAAATAAACTCAGAACAACTTTGTTCAATTTAATTTTCGCTAATCGGGAGTTGTCGGAGTTTGTTTTTGTTAGATTTCAAGTTAAATCAAAAAGTTGAGTACCGAGTTTGATTTTTTTCCAGAGCTTCAAACAAAAATAAACAAAGTCTGAGCAAAAGCATAAATTCACCAGAACTCATCGAATTACATTTCTGCAGCCGCATTTAGGATTTGCGCGCTGCCGTGTAATATCTCTCATAGAAAAAATATTCCAAACAAGTGTTATTGTAAACATGGTTAAAATTTAATCGTACCAGCTCGTCCAATATTTTGTGGTGGCGTATGACGATGATAGTTCAATAACTAAACACGGATGATCGCTGGAAAGGCCCTGGAAGCAGGTCCTCTTATCGTGGTCGAGTTCGTCGCAGTAAAATGATATGAACACCTCTGAAATCATCGTGGTATGTGGGCAAACGTGTTTTATTGGCGACGAAGTAGCGTAACCGATGACAAATGAACCGTCAACGTTTCAATAGACCTGAAGTCATCAGTCCTCAGGACCACCAACGCTGTACTCTTATTAAAATCATTTGTAAGCCACCGTCTTTTTTTCATTTTGTTTACTATCGACCATAGCCCGTATTCTGCCATGTTGGTTATCAAATTTATCACCGTGTTCCGGAACACTAGGTATAGGTGACGATATTGTCGCAAGTACAATGAGCACCTTAAATAGCGCGAACAAGCGATTGCCCGACAGCAGAGAGTTCACACCCGGCGCACCGGTCGCGCAAATAGAGCTGAAAGAAGCTAGAACGGCCTGACAGTGACAGGGCCATCTCTCGCCTCGGTATGTTAACGCTGCACCGCAGCGCCGCTGCTGGCTGTTTCACCACTTCGGCTTTATCGATCACCGTACCTGAACCACACTTTATGCTTTTATCGCGCTATCAACATCCCGTACGAAAAGCAACTTTGACGCATGTGCGCGCGCGTGGTAATATTGCGTTCATTGCGTGCCTGAATGTATGTGTGCACGTGCGCGTGCATGTGTGTGTGGGGGGGGGGTGCGTTATGAGGAATGATAAACTGTATAAACAGGAATTACCTGTAGTTTTTCTTATTTTGACCGATCCCTACGTTGTTGGTAACCGGTTGGTGGTAACCGGACAAATGCTCCTACAGGACAAAAAGCTCATATTTTGTTTTGCTACTGGGCGGAAACTACGGGCACGGATAAAGTGCGGACGCGATGGACACGCCATTTTTGAGGCTGGCATCCCGTCCATGCGGCGTCGACCGATAAGCCATAACAGGCGAAAACCTTGATTTGGAACAAAAGTTAGGTCCACAGACTGAGAATTGGCTTTCTTGACTCATAGCGTATGCAGGCGACACTCACGCCCAGAAACTACGTGAACCGAAGTTTTTAAACCAGAAAGTGACGAAGAAGTGAGGTCGCAGCGATGACCTCGCTTTTTCATTGTGCTCTGTCGCTAAACGCGCATAAAGTTGAAGCACAATGGCAAAATATCGCCGTTTTCTGGTTTCTGGTTGACAGTTTGATGGTATTTCGAAGCGGTGGTGTTCCGTCATTGAGCGTCTGGCAAATGTATTTGAAAGCAAGGATTATCTCTCAGGGTGGTGTAAAAGGCGAGCAAACTGCCAATAACGGCGGGCTGCAGAGGATTTTGAAAATGGCCTGGAACAGGTGTGGCCTTTTGGACAGATGACTAATTTAAAGCTGTGCGGGATTTACCGGTGAAACGCGTTCCCTTCCTACAGCTTGCCGCGCCTGGGGATAACCCACATCGGAAAAGGTTTGCCCGGTGACATTGGCAACCTGCTGGACTACTTTGATAGCACGTATGTCAACGGCCCCTTCCGTTATGTTTCTGCTCCTTCTGCTGGCGGCACCAGAGCGAATTCTTCCTCTGCCTGACTGTGCCGGCGGTGATCGGAAGTTTCCCTCAGAATGGTGGAATATGTACGACCACTCTTCAAGATTAAAAATTTGGTTATACACCTGCGAAGGATAAAATATCAGGTTCAGAAGTTTATCGGCCACACCCATCAAGCGTCTGGATGCTGATTGGTACTACAAGGAAAATCAGGCGTTCGTTGCCACGGCGATTGACACAAGCCGCAGGTGAACCTCCGGAGAAGCGGGTCGAAAACCCTCTGCGTCTGCAGAATCGTGCTGAAAAAATATTTCAGTTACAATTTTTGCCAGATCTACCAAGACGCGCAGACTAGTGGGAGCTGCATTTGCTTCTAATCAATCGATAAATAAACTTGTTTCTGCAAACAAACCATGCCTTGTACTAAGTTGTCCGCGCATGTTAGGGCCAACATGAATTTTTCTGGTGAGCTTTGTCGGGTCTGAAAAAATGGGTGAGCTTTTGTCGGTGGGCTTTTGTCAGAAATTAGTTGTTGAGAGGAAGGTGACGATATCGCGCGACCACAGACAGCAAAAATGACTTTTAGACAGCCCGCAGTGTCAAGTTATCTCTCCTCTCAAAGCTCTCTTGAAGTGTATGGTGGCAGGATTTACCGAGCAGCTTCAAGCATGATGATTACGTGCCTCTTAGATAACGGAATATGGAAAGATCGTACGGCAAAGATCCTTTATTTGTGCAGGGATGATGACCTTTAAACGATTCTTAATTAACTTCAATCCCCTGAATTAAAGGAACTGCAAAAAGAATGCCATACCGTTTGTGTGTAAACTTCAATCATCGAGAATGACGCTTGAAACGTTATTATTGACGCGCAAACGGGGTGTTAAGTTTTCAGAATGCTGGCGGTAGAATTAGTTGGTTCATGGAACTGCTTCAATTCTACATCTTCAATCGGAAAGCAATTTTGTATAGCGGTGGATACTTCCAAACTGTATGCATTGGCGCATGTTTGCACCGATGCTGTGTAGTACTTTCTTGGACAAGGCTAGACCGAGCTGTTAATGAGAACTTGGATGCAACAGCGTCAGCAGGTATTTAGATTTGTGGATGACTACGGTTGTAACAAAGGAGCTGGTGGAGCTTCGGAGGATAAGGTAGCCGGTTCTGTGTTGAATGTTTTGCGTAATTCTGGGATTAGGTTACACATGAACAGATGAATAGCCTTTGCGGTTCTCGGCCTTTCCTCCCAGTCTCGCACACCTATCATCGACCTATCATCCCCGCACAAGAAAAGGCCTTTTGCCGCGTGATTCAGCTCGATCAAGCTGGTCAAGAGGGCCGTCATCATGTCTTCTGCTTCATTTTTAAACTCTTGTTACCATGCACGCTGAGGGGGGATTCGGTGGCAGGTAGAAGGACGTGACACTGCAGGCTTCTGGTGTTGTTTGCTGTCTGTGGCCA
>JAZHYW010054365.1:0-20889 GCA_037355805.1 Ixodes ricinus | reverse complement strand
GGAAACCTCCTCCCCATGGTTCCCCTTTTCCCTAGTATATTAGGGATGGAGCGTGATATGTCCTCCACCTCATCCCCATGCGTGTTCCCGTCTTCCCTAAGAAGCCGTCGCTAGTAATATTCTGTACTTAGTACTATCACTTTCTTTTCCTTACAGTTTGTTTATCTTCCGTTTTTTTCTTTTTTATAGATTTACGAGCATGACATCCACAGCGTGAATTTTCGCTACTTTATTCTGCCCTCGGGATGTCGATTAAATGGGATGGAGATGGATCTATGGGTTCGCCGAGATTCCGGCAGGATGGAGTCGTTCCCGAACATCGCGCGATAAGTTTCGCCAGAGGGAGTTTATTGGCATTTTATCGAATGTCCTAGGGTGTTTTCTTTTCGTTTTCTTTATTGTTATTTCTCTTTACTGTGTCGTTATTGGAATCTGGAGACAACATTATCAGCCATTATTGGAATCCGGGAACAATATTGCCAGCCATTATTGGAATCTGGGGGCAATATTACCAGCTGATATTAAGATTTTTTCGCTCAAGTTAACCTGTCAAAAGCTGCGCGTTTTTCTTTTTTTCTTTCTTTCTTTTAAATAAGGGTTTACGTTTTATTTGGCTCGGAAGTGGTAATTACTGCATTTTATTTTCTCGAACGAATCACTGACCACAGTCACTTTTCATAACCAGGCAGCACAAAATAACAGAACTATATATATATATATATATATTTTTTTTCCCCAATTCTGTGGTTTTTGAGTGCCGATCGTTCGGTATCTTGTGGTGTATATATAGCACTCCAAACGGGTTCATTTCCTTTAGCACCACCTATAGGACGGTTTCGCGAAACGCGTTTTCACTTCCGGTTAGCCATGTCGGTGAACATGCGCCCGCCTGCTTTCCCCGTTAGTGTGCTTGTAGGCGCTATTGGCGTTAGTTTTTAATGTCGGTGAAACTCACAAGCATGGCGAGTGGCTCCGTTGACTACGGAACTCGTCAACCGCTGCCGGATCACGCCGCTAAAGAACTCGAACGATCTGTAAAAAGACATTGCCTCCGCCGAGAGAAGACGTGAGCGAAAGTTCATCAACTTGGCGTCCGGCGAGGATTCGAATCGGAAGTACGTTGTCTTCTTCGGTGATTTGTTTGTCTAAAGCGCGAGCACATTAAAATGCGTATCAGTTGTGATGGTCGAGCGTGTAGCACACCGCGGCTCGGAGCACGGGTAGCGAGAACTCGCGCTGCAGAGCCTGCAGCTGTACTGCGTCAAGTCTTCCCAACCCTGCCCGTTTCGGTCTGCATGAACATTGTACTGGCATGCGCGGTCGCATCTGTCACTGCTGCATGACGCACGTTAGAGACCCTGCAGGCTGGCAGTCGCGCTGCACTGGCAGAATTTCTCGTCAACAATGGGTAACAATGTCGCCATGTTCTGGCAGACTACGCGCCTGCGGTCTTTAACAACTATCGACCTATTAGTTTTGTTTTATCATTTGTGTACAAATTTGTCGGTTTTTTTCTTGTTTTTTTTTTAGAATTTGAATTTGACAAAACGTGGAGCGTCTCGCTGCGAACGTGGTACTCCCAAAGGCAGTGGCCTAGGGAGAACCACAATATATATATATATATATATATATATATATATATATATATATATATATATATATATATATATATATATATATGAGAGAGAGAGAGAGAGAGAGAGAGATTAGCTTTTCAGCCGCAATTGTATGACATTGTGTCTTTCCAGGCTCTCCAAGGGCGGCTTTGTTCGTGCGTTGCGGCAATTACAGCTTATGGTTTTTAATGTAAACTGCATATGTTAGGGCAAAATTTGAATAATGCTAAGCTTGTATCGGGGGTAGCCGAGTTAAACAGGTTATGAGAAAGTGGAATGGTACGGTTTTCGGGGAATATCTCGAGCGAAAAAGAGACAGAAAGAAAGACAAGAATGTAAGATATTTATTTTTTATGGAAGGAGAAGGAAGAACTCGATTAATTTTGAAAACGAAATGAAACACTGAAGTGTACACAGAGCAGGAAACATAACCCTAACCTGCGAACTCGTGCAAGGTTTGTTAAATGGCCTCAGGGAGGCTGTACGTTGTCCTCGCGAAAAGGGAGAGGCAGAACACGTGGGGAGGGACACAGCTAGGGATCCATGCTAAGCGTCTGCGGGAATCCTACAGGGAAGGAGACGAAGTTTGATGGAAGGGAAACAAAAAGGGATGAGGGAAAATGTTGGGAAACACTTCTCTCTACATATCGAGAGAAAAAAACTAAACACGCCGATGTTTTAGGGAAAGGAAAAACAAAGGACAGAGTATGTGGGAAAAAATAATGAAGACCGCTGCTTTTGTTCGGAAACCGGAAGAGCGAAAATTTGTATGGAGCTGGAGTAAGTGTGGCTGTGCTTGAGAAAAGAGGTGTCAGAGAAGAAAATGGCAGAGCGAATGAGCCAAAATAAACGATAAAGCGATGTCTAAAAAAAAAAAGACAATGTCTGTAAAGAAAAAATGGGGGTTGGGGTGAGACATTTTAGAGGGGAGAAAGAAAAATGCAGGAGGTTTAGATAGCAGAGTTTACGGAGAACCTTGAGAAAACGAGGGAATGGCGTAAAGCACACATGGGACGAGGGTGGCGGAATCTACGGAAAAGCTTAGGGAAGAAGGGGAAAAGAAGCGGTATGGGGAACGGTCATTTTCTTCATCTTTCCCCGGGGAGGAGGAATGTAATGTACTTCGTGGCTTGCCGCCACATCGTGCCAACTTCGCATTCCGCGAGTTTTCTCCAAGCGGAAATAATAAGTTGAACACGAGTACATAAATGGTTGATGCAGCAAAAAGAAAAGAGAAAAAAAATGAGTGGGAGAAGACTTTTTTTTTAATGGTTCGTTTCTCGTCGACTCGGGCACTTTCTTTGGCGGAAAATACGCTCTAATTTTTGTTGCTCGCTTTGGCTTGGCTTCTTACATTTTTGTTTTGTTCGCGTAGGCAAGCCTCGAAGAGGATAGCTGCTCCTCTTGCGCGGTCGTGTGCGGGCGTATATGTTTGTATGTCGTGTGCGTGCGTGTGTGTGTTTGTGTGTGTGAGTTTGTGTGCGTGCGTGCGTGTGCGTTCAAAGCGGATGTCATTTTGGCACTTTCATATCTCTCCGCCTTCGCTTCTTCGTGTATCGTCGCGTATTTCTCTGCTTCCGTTTTGTCTTCGTATCGCTGCGTTCTCACACGCGCGTGCGCTTGCGTATTAGGCGTCGCTTAAACTTCTCCCTACTAGCCATAAAAAAAGAGGAAAACGAAAGGACTGCCGCTTTCTTAAACTAGCAGAAAAGAGGACAGAAAAAAAAGAAAAGAAAAAAAAAACATGGATGGAGCAAAAGGGAGGAAAAGACAAGAAACTGGGAAAGAATTTGCGGAAGAGATGAGCGAAGTTATTCGCGTGCCATAAAGAGGAAAGATATTTCCTGTCGGGCTGCTGTTCTCGGTTCTGCCGAGCAACAACAACCGGCCGACTCGCGCAGTCTTGGCCACACATCCCTCGGGGGAGTAGTGACTTAGGCCTCCATCTTTCTCCCCCTCCCTCTTCTCTTTTTTTTTTTCTGAGATGCGGGGGAGCGCACGGCTGACTTGGCTTCGGCCGAGGCGTCCTCATCCCCTCCTACGCTTCCTTTCCTTTGTTTTCGTTAGGTATCTGTTCGTCTTATGTTCTATAGTACCTTTTTTTTCCGTCGTGGTTTGTTTGGTTGGCGTGGGGTTTTACCTCGGCGGGCGAGTGCGCGCGAGTGGTCCTGCATCGCTGTGTGTGATTATCTGTGCTGCGTGCTTCTGGCTCTCTTGGCGTTCTCTGACGTGATCTCGCCGACCGCGGTGTGATGGCTTTTCCCGCAGAGAGGAGGATACGTGTGTGGGTGTTGTGCGTGCGTGTGGGCCTGTAGGTGTGCGTGTCGGTTTTCGTGTCTGCGTGTGTGTCCCCCCCCCCCCCCCCCGTGTGCGTGCATTTGGATGCGATCGGTGCATGCACTTAGCGTACACGTGGGCGTTCGTGTGGACATTTTTAGCCCATGTTCCTAACGATCGTGTTGGTAAAGCATGCTAGATAACACCCGCAGAAATTCGGAGGGAAGTAATCAAATCATTTGCAAGAAAAAAAAAGAAAAAAAACAACTCCGGCGTTCCTGTTCCTTCCTTTTCGCTAGCCCTCTTTGATAGAAAGATGGATTTTCTGCGCTTGGAGCTTTCCCTTGGTGAGCGGTCCGTCCCCAACGGGTGGACGCACCCCTCCGCCCTTCCCACCCGTCCTTCCTTCTTCCGACTTCCGCCCTCTGCCTCTTCCCCCTTTCCCTAAGAATGCGCGGGGGAACGGGCGATCGCACTCCACGAAATAATAAACTTTGTTGCGAGTGGAAAGAATGTACTCGTCTGTGTTTCGTCCTCTCTACGTTTTATTTTTTCTGTTATCTAGTATTTTTAGCCCGTACGATGGTTTGCACCCCATGTAAAGGCCTGTTCACACAGTTGTGTGTTGAGTAGGACCGAGTGCGTGCTGTCCCCTTACGACGAGAGAACACGCATCCTCTCTGCTGGCGCCACCTATCGGGTGGTTCTGGAACACTTCAGATCTGCGTCTAACTAGGTCCGAGGGGTTTGCTTTATTTGCGAAATAAAATCTGCGCACTGTCTATATGTACATATAGTGCGTAGATTTGTGCTCGCAAATACGAAAAAAAAAACGGTATCTTATAACATTTTCAGAATTATTTGGAGCCCAGGGTGGAAGAACGATATGCGTTAAAGAATGAAACGACCTGGTCGGTGTGGTACGACTGCACGCCAACCTGGGGCCCTTAAAATATTGCGCAATACGTAGTTTACATGGCCACATGTCTATCGATTTCCCCTCTTTTCTTTGTCTTCTCTTTTTTTTTTCAAGGCTGCGGAAGGACGCGTTGTTGGCAATTTACATCCCCGTCATCTTTCGGTCAAATGAGGGGACGAAGAATCCCC
This sequence comes from Ixodes ricinus, assembly GCA_037355805.1. Classification (NCBI taxonomy): domain Eukaryota; kingdom Metazoa; phylum Arthropoda; class Arachnida; order Ixodida; family Ixodidae; genus Ixodes; species Ixodes ricinus. The sequence continues at coordinate 15,889 of JAZHYW010054365.1, read as the reverse complement.
ACCATAACACCCTGTTCTCGTAACGTTCGTGAAATATTTTATGGCCAGTTCTCCAGGTAGATAGGACCGGTTAGCGAGATACCTGATAATTTTTTTTTTATGTAGCGATTTTTTTGTATGTATAATAGCACCGCAGAAGGACCTCGCTAAATCCCCAACTTCGGGATTTCTCTAGGACATTTCATAGTCGCGTGGGGGGGGGGGGGGTAAATTCGACATCAACAAGCTCGGAGGGGCCATGCCAACAAAACGTGAAGCGATCGGAAGTCTCTTCAGACGCAACAGACGCGGCTCGTGTTTGTAAGCAGCAAAAAGGGTCTATAAAGCTGTTTTCCAAACAGGCCCCCACCCCACGAGGCGTGGGAAGTCCGCGTGCTTAGGAACCACATTTGAGTGAGGCGTCTGTGCATCCGCCCTGTCCACGGCGGTGCGACGTCAGGACTGCCTTTTTGGTGTGTTATATGTTTAAACCGACGGGCGCAGGGAGCTTTCGCTCCGCGCACTCCGATCTCCTGAACAGACTCCGAGCGGCGGCGCGATAACGCATCGATGCACAAAGTGCTCCCGGTCAATCTGACGTTTGGGACACAGCGCGAATGATCCTGCGTTCCTTAAGCTATAGCGTGAAGAGCTAAGGACTTCTTTGGGCGCACTCCAATGTATATTACAAATCAATCGCGCGGCCAAGTTACACGTTCGGACTCAATGAAACAATTGTAAAGCAATGTTTTCACAGGAAGCAGAAAAGTCGCGTCGTCCGACTCGCAAGCAACGACTACACAATCCACACAAATGCGTTTCACAGAAACATTACGTGAGAGCGCGCTCGCTGCCAGAAAAGGAAAAAAAAGAAGAAGAAAAAAAAAAACGGGGAAAAGGAAAAGTTTTTTTGCAATCAGAGTTCTCCCAAACAAGGATCCCACTCCATGCCTCGTTACTCCTTCCCCAAACTTCTCCGAATGGCCGTGTAAATAACAACCTAAGCGCCGCAGCGAGGAGCTATAGGAGCCCCCTTGAGCGCGCGAACGTGGGCTTTTTACCGTTCCGCAACGACGCATCCGAGTCGTCAATGGACCCCTGTCTTACAAACAACGGGCATGCTTCTTCCGGAACAACTCAAGTGGCCTGCTCAAAGCGAGATAACTTTCTTCTTTTTTTCTTTTCCCCCGAAGAGCCGAAGAACCTGGGCCGCTTTGTTACGTTCTTTTCCCCAAGGGGACGCCCTCAAGACGTGCAACGTCCAGCTTCCAACTCAGAAATAGAGAGAGAAAAAATAAAAGAGAGAGTGAGAGACGCCATCTTGGTTTCTTCAACGAGAGTTTCGCCTGAATACTCTGACAACGGCAAAATAAAGAATAAAAACGCAGCAGCAAGAAAGGCCAGCCGACGCGTAACGCAAGATCAATCACAGAAATGAACCACGCCACACACGCACGCACGCGCGCACAACAAAGTGAGGCCGGCTATAGATACGACACGTTCGTCGCCTTCCGATTTGTGTTTGTAATGGAATCTGTCGGACAGACACCCATCCGCGATAAGAACTCAAGTATAGCAAGGCGCAAACCACGAAGATCGTGAGACTCGACGTGGGAGAGAGTACCCGGCTCGAAGACCTCGGAAAAGCACCACTTTTTTTGTGGTGCTTCGTAGTTTTTGGGAACAGACGCACACACACACACACACAAAAAAAAAGAGAGAGGAAATAAAACAAGATCAATAACCCAAGTGCACTCAGTCAGAGAATGAGAACGCAGAATGAGAACTACATATACTTAACACAACTTTTTCTGGCAATGACGACCAGGCTACGATATACAGGTATACCCGTTTGTTCGCCCACCTTAAGCGCCGATCGGAGCTGTGTACGTGCGGTCTGGAAAAATAGCCTCGTATACTTCTTCTACGGAATTGTCAGATCGATGCGAGGTGTTTATAGCCTCTGCCTCTGAGCAGTACAGTTGGCATGTGGGCGGAGCTTCGCTCAACGCGTGGCGCTTATTGGACGCGAGTGCTGCGTCAGCGTTCGGCTGGGGCTCGTGTTCAATACGAGTTCCAGCCGAAAGTTGACGTACAGCGTCGTGTCCAATACGTGCCCCGCGTTGGCCCTCGGTAGGCGACGTAGAAAATTAAGCGCTACGGCTTTCTGTCCAAGGCGGTGCCGTGATAAGCACGTCGGTCGGAGACATATGTTCCCGATACCGTATACCATATGGCACCTTGCTGGCGTGGCCACCCTGCTGGGAGCTGGAAGTAACATTTGGAAGCACGGAACATTAATTCACTCGTGGCGGAGTCGATGAAATCGATCCAACGGTTCACCCGCGGCATTGAGCGACGACGAAGGGGGACGCGGTGCGAGGGGAAACATGATGTTGGACGACCAAAGATTGCCCGGAGCCATACATTTTGACAGCCGATTACCAGATTTGTTTCTGTCTAACGCCTCGCAAAAAAAAAAAAAAAAAAGAAGAAAGAAAGTAAATTGTTGCCGAAGTTGCTGCGCTGATTCTCGTTGAGATGCGATAGCATTTTGTACCGTCTTGTATATTTCGTAAACGTTTCTTGTTTAATCTGCTTACGGACTGCTGTGGAAATTCTATATGGTTATTTCTCGTCGACGTCCATAACTCTGTTAGTGCACTGAAGACCAATTCACTCGATTTTTAGAGCGCAGCTCTTAGGCGCCCGTTTCCGGCTTGAGCGGCGTCGCCGTCGCCGTCACCGTCGCCGTCAGCGTAACCGCGCGGTGCATGATGGGTAAATTTCCCCGCTAAATTTAGCGGAAAATTTTCTCCGCTAAATGTAGGGAAAAATTTCCCGCTAAATCTAGCGGAAATTTTTTCCCGCTAAATCTAGCGGAAAATTTTCCCCGCTAAATCTAGCGGAAACGTTCCCGCTAAATCTAGCGGAAAATTTTCTCCGCTAAATTTAGCGGAGAATTTCGGTAAATTAGCGGAAAATTTTCCCCGCTAAATTTAGCGGAAAATTTTCCCCGCTAAATCTAGCGGAATATTTTCCCTGCTAAATGTAGCGGAAAATTTCCCCCGGTAAATCTAGCGGAAAATTTTCCCCGCTAAATTTAGCGGAAAATTTTCCCGCTAAATTTAGCGGAAAATTCTTTGTCTCCGCCCCCCACCCCTCGAGGTCGTGACCCCAGGCCACGTGACCTCCCCCGAGGCTCACGTGACCCCCCCCCCCCCCCCCGTGCCTTCCCATCCTTCTCGAGAGCTGCGCTCTAACTTCGGCGTTACAGGGAGTTGTAAACGGCTTTCATTTTTTTTTACCTAGCTGTCTACTTCTCCCGGACTGATCCTGCGACCAGCAGACGACTTCCCTTCCTGAGTATTACGCGTGTTAAGAATGGAACCTTCGGCGACCTTCTTCCGAGTTTCAACGCGGCGGAAACGAGTCATGATCTGTCCGGGAACGTCGCCTGCTGGACGGGGCCTACGCGAAACGAGTCTCGAGGAGTACGGACCCGGCGCCTACGTGTCTGCGCCTGCGGAGACAGGTCTCGACGCGCCCGTGACGTCAACGGGACGTGTGTGCGTGCGTGCGGCTTGGTGCGCTCCGGAAGGGGAGAGAGGCCGGGCCTAACTGCGGAGACAGGTCTCGACGAGTCTGTGACGTCAACGGGACGTGTGTGCGTGCGTGGGGCTTGGCGCGCTCAGGAAAGGGAGAGAGGCATGACCTAATTGCGGAGGACCATGGCTACGACGCACTTCTGGCTACGACGCGGCGGACTTTGCTACGACGCACTTGACGGCGGGTTGCTGCTGCGCACCTGCTGCCCTGGCGGGGAGTGAGGAGAAAACGGACCCTATATAAGGCGGAGCGCGAGGCTGCTCAGGAGTTCTCTCGGATTTGACGACTGTATCGCAACCATGTAATTAAACCGTTCGTTACGTTACCAATTCTCCCACCTCCACTGGACCCCTGGGTTCTTCACTTCGGGGAATGGTCGTCGTCACGAGCCAGGAAGCTCCCGGACGTGCGGCATCAAACCCCGCCTCTAACAACTGGTTGGCAGCGGTTGGGATCGGACCATGCGACATCGTGCTACATCTGCGGGTGAGCGTTTGGACTTTGCTTTGAGATTCGCCAGGCTTCAGATTATGGGTAATTAATTTTGAACTGCTGGGAATCCTTAGTGTTTGACTCGTGCGCTAGGTTTGTGTACAACCTTGCGACAAGTTTTAGAACAAAGCCAAAGCTAAAGAGCAGCGATCATGGATCTAATGAGGTTACTGAGAACAGATTTATTCTGTTTGTGTGAAGAATTGGGTGTGGAGGTGGAGCAAAAGATGAAGAAATCTGAGATCAGTAAAGCGATTTCAGAGAGCGCAGAAGCAGAGGAAATTAAAATTGCGTGGGAACTGCTTCTGAACGCTAAGAGCGAGGCTGCAGCGAGAGAGGAACGAGAGCAGGCTGCAGCGAGAGAGAACGAGAGCGGAGCAGGCTGCAGCGAGAGAGGAACGAGAACGAGAGCAGGCTGCAGCGAGAGAGAGAGCAGGAGCAGGCTGCAGCGAGAGAGGAACGAGAACGAGCAGGCTGCAGCGAGAGAGGAACGAGAGCAGGCTGCGGCGAGAGAGGAACGGGAGCAGACTGCAGCGAGAGAGGAACGAGCAGCGCTAAAAAGGTTAGAGTTAGAGATGGAACAACAGCGATTAAACTCACAGAACAGTAGAGTTGGGACTCCGGTGCGAGCAAGTGAGACCGAGTCGTATCAAATGAAGAAGCTCATGCAGCCGTTTAAAGTTGGGGAAGACGTGGGCCTGTTCTTAGTGAACTTTGAGAGGACATGTGAGAAGTTGAGCTTCGCCCCAGAAACGTGGCCGCAACGGCTTTTGACTTTGTTGCCCTGTGAGGCTGCAGAGGTTGTCGCGCGCCTTAGTGCTGGAGACGCGGACGACTACGACAAGGTGAAGTCCAGCCTTTTGAAACGGTACCGCCTTTCTGCCGAGGCGTTCCGTCAAAGGTTTAGAAACGCATCCAAAAAGAGCAGCGAGGGCTACTCGGAATTCGCTTACGGGCTTAAAACCAATTTGATAGAATGGTTGAAGAGCGAGGAAGTGTACGAAAGCCGAGACAAGGTAGTCGAGTGTGTGTGCCTCGAACAGTTCTTTCGTAGCATTCCGCAGTCAGTCAAGCTCTGGGTGCAGGACAGGGTAGGAGTCGACACTGTCGAAAGGGCCGCTGAGCTAGCCGAAGAGTACGCAACGCGTAGAAAGCTGAGCGGAGAGGAAAGCGAACCCGGCCGGAGCGATCAGCGCAAGACCTTCCGACAGGGAAACGGCTCGCGAGAAAACGGGCCCGAGAAGCCCGAAGCAGGACAAAAGGTCCCAGAAAAGAGCGCAGAACACTCGAACGGAGACGAGGCGCGGAAAAGCCAAACAGGGCAGTTCGAGGCTAGGAAGCCGTTCCTGTGCTACAACTGTCAGGAGCCGGGACACACAGCGGCCAGATGTAAGAAACCGCGGGTTGTGTTCTCGACCGTGACCGGTAGTGACGAGGACCTGGAGCTCCTTCGTCCCTATCTTCACGAGCTCCAGGTAAACGGAAAGCCGTGCAGGGTGCTTCGTGACAGTGCAGCGACGATGGACGTTGTTCATCCGTCGTATGTAACGACATCCGATTTTACTGGAAAGGTAGTTTGGATCAAGCAGCTGCTCGAAAAGCACAGTGTCTGTCTGCCTATGGCGACGGTAAGGATAACTGGCCCGTTCGGAGAGCTAGTGACAGAGGCGGCTGTCTCGCAAACAGTCCCGTTGGAGTATCCTTATTTGTTTTCTAACCGGTCAGAATTCCTGCTGCGCGAGAGGGGTCAACAACTGGGAGAGGGACTAGTTCAGTCAGGTACGAGGTCCAAATCGCGTCAGCTCGCCCCTTTGTTGACGAGTGATCCAGAGCCAGAGGCAGCTGTCGGGGAGCAGGCACTACCAGAGTTCGAGGCAGAGAAACGGGATGAGAGGGACCAGGTTGTAGAACAGCCTGACCTCGTAGCACTAGAAAGTGTACGCCGTCCCAACGAACCGGCGGAAAAGGCGGAGGAAGACGGGATCAGTGAAAGATCTCTCGTAGCTCCGGCGTCACGTAACTTTGGTCCTCTGCTACGAGTAGACAGAGTGTCTTTGACAGTCGAGCAGAAGAGCGACCCTAGTGTGTCAGGGTTTCGCGGTACAGCTCAGGAGATTGCTAGGACCAATGTGACGGGGCATGAAAAAGGCGGATTGTTTTATCGGCGCTATAAGGACCGCATTTTCACGTCTAGAAATCACGTGAAAATCGATCACTACGACTTCAGGGCAAGAAAAAGGAAAGGCAAATTTAACGGCAATGCCGATGGGTTGAGCAGATTTTTCTGGCATCACGAAAAACAGTAGGGATGATCTCAGAGGTCTTCGTCATCCACGGGAATGAGGATCTAAGTGGGGGCACTTCGTTAAAACCCCAAAAGGACCTCACAAATTGCAAAGAGTTTTTGTCTTTTGTATTTTGTTCATAGTGACCTCTTTGGAAAAATGAGTTGTGTTTTGGCGACAGCGGGTCTCGATACCCGCAATTGTCCTAAGGTTTTAAATTTGTAGTTTTTTTGCAAATTTTTGTAATCCGTAGTCCAGTCTGGCGGGTCTCTGGCGAATTCCGAGCGTTTGACTGCGGTGTGGCGTGGTGTTGTGTGGGACGTTTCCGCTAATGCCTCCGTTGTAAGAGGTTTGGGAGTTTGTTGGGTGCTTGCAGCGTCTTCTCAAGGCCTACTCCAAGCCCACCTCTTCAGGCCAGCGATCGTACCACCGGCCTTTCGAGGTTTCCCTGGCCCCGGAGGGGCTGTTAAGAATGGAACCTTCGGCGACCTTCTTCCGAGTTTCAACGCGGCGGAAACGAGTCATGATCTGTCCGGGAACGTCGCCTGCTGGACGGGGCCTACGCGAAACGAGTCTCGAGGAGTACGGACCCGGCGCCTACGTGTCTGCGCCTGCGGAGACAGGTCTCGACGCGCCCGTGACGTCAACGGGACGTGTGTGCGTGCGTGCGGCTTGGTGCGCTCCGGAAGGGGAGAGAGGCCGGGCCTAACTGCGGAGACAGGTCTCGACGAGTCTGTGACGTCAACGGGACGTGTGTGCGTGCGTGGGGCTTGGCGCGCTCAGGAAAGGAGAGAGGCATGACCTAATTGCGGAGGACCATGGCTACGACGCACTTCTGGCTACGACGCGGCGGACTTTGCTACGACGCACTTGACGGCGGGTTGCTGCTGCGCACCTGCTGCCCTGGCGGGGAGTGAGGGAGAAAACGGACCCTATATAAGGCGGAGCGCGAGGCTGCTCAGGAGTTCTCTCGGATTTGACGACTGTATCGCAACCATGTAATTAAACCGTTCGTTACGTTACCAATTCTCCCACCTCCACTGGACCCCTGGGTTCTTCACTTCGGGGAATGGTCGTCGTCACGAGCCAGGAAGCTCCCGGACGTGCGGCATCAAACCCCGCCTCTAACAGTACGGCAACTCAGATGTCTGTCACTCTCTCTCATACGATACGTATAGGAACGTAATATGCATTTCACACATAATAAGATCCTCTGCCGTTCAGTAGCTAATGTACCACATTAATTATATGCCTAAGCCCTCCCCCCCTCCCTCCCCCTGCCCTTTATGTATAATTGAAGTAGGTACTACACAACAGGTGTTTTCCGCGTGCTTTGTTCTTGACAAGCCGATGTGCGAAAGTGCGTGAAGAACTCTCCTGAATGTTAGAAGAAAAAAAAAACACGCACACATCAAAAACATTTTTGTAATGGAGGCTTTTGGGGAGCCGTTTTGCAGACGATCGACTAGATAACGTTGGTTGAGACGTTAAGATTCCGTCAGCGCGTGAGCCCGGACGGTCGACCAGGCACCGTACGCGCATGCGTAGTGGCGATGGATCGTTTTTTGGGTCGGTCGTCTGCGATACGGTGTACGATTGTACTTTCTCACGGGGTAAGCCTAAGGTCTTTCTCACATTAAAAAAACGTGTGTTAAAAAACTATGACAGATAGAAATATGGAAGTTTCGTGCGTTACAAAAACTGACTCATTGAAATAACATGGCGTCAACAAAGAAGAAAAAAACTTTTTGTTTGTCTTATCCACTGATATCTATGACAGTTGCTGGATCGCGTTTGCCCGCTCCGCGAGTGCGGCCACTGGCGGCCATCTTTTTGGTAGAGTTATATTACCTCTAGCCAGACTTGTACCGTACGCATTACAAGTAATCAAATTACTTGTAATCGATTACTTTTTGGAGTAATTTTGTAATCAGTTGATTACTTTTATTAGGCAGTAATCACAAGAGTAATCTGATTACTTTTTGAAGTAATAAAAATTACTTCTAACCGTTACTATTTTTCCACGGACCCCCCCCCCCCCCTTGCACACACCTTTTTTTTTTCTGAAATGACAAAAATAAAATTTGCTTCTTTTTTCGAACGGAAAAAAGAAAGATTTTTGCGGAGCTGTAGGAAACGAGGTCAACCCCTTTGTATGTACAGTTTCTGTGGAATGTCCGTTTTTTTTTCGAGCTGGGACTGGGAGTGGGAAGCCCCAGGGAAGCCCCAGTGCGTGACAAAGGCCATTCAGGGCGAAGTTTGAGGGAGCAGAATGTAGCTTTGTAAGTCCTTCGTTCAAACTAGCCCCCTCACGCACACACACACAGAAATAAAAAGAAAAATCCTGCTTACGGTACCTACTCGCAGCCCGTAGGAGAACCAGAACCGAAGAATGTCTAAAGCGGATGCAAAATATAACAAAGCCAGTTCAAATATTTCCCTATTTCCCCTACGTGGTCTTTGTGACAAGCAAGGTTTCGAGTTGAGAAGTGGTCGGGGCGATCTCTTCCGCTAATGGATACTACACATGATCCGTTTCAAATCCTGGAGCTGCTGCTCTCTTGTATAACATGCGAGTTCATCCACATGTGAATAATAAAATGAGCGACGCAAACTTTGAGCGACAACCCTTGCTTAAGCTTAACAAGATCTAGAACCCCCCTCCCTCTCCTCCCCCCCCCCCCAACTGGCGAACGCCCAAATCATTAAACTTCTTCAAACGAATTATATGCTTGTGTCCGCATTGTGAAGGTGCAACGACCACGAAGAGGGAACCCGTTTTTTCTTCTTCAATACTTGTGAAAATGTGAAATATAGGTTGGAAGTAGTTCATTGTTATGAGCGCTAAAGATGTAAGTCTTCACACAATAAAGTAATCGGAAAAGTAACGGTTACTTCTTAAAGTAATGTCCAATTACTTTTGCTGTCGAGTAATCAAGTAATCTAATCGAATACTTTTTAGCCAAGAGTAATAGTAATTGTAATCGATTACTTTTTTTAAGTAACGTGTACAAGACTGCCTCTAGCCAAGGTACAGCTGCTGCAGCCACTATTATGCGTCCATGGCAGACACCGTTGTGGCAGTTGTGGTTGCAGGCTGCCATCAAAATAGCGTGGGTGATGTTTCGTGCTTGATTGAAATTGTTTGACGAAACATATTTTTGAACGGCGTGAACGGTAGCCCGATCTTTGAGGACCCGGTGAAAGTTTCACGAAATCGCAGCACCGGGGAAAAGCAGCACAGGACGCATCGAAAATCGCATCGAAAGAAGCATCGACGAAAGCAGACGCCGGTACGGAGTCTGCTTTCGATGCGAGCTGCGCTGCTTTCCCCGGTGCTGCGCTTTCGTAGAACTTTCGCCGGGTCCTCAAAGATGAGGCTACCGTTCACGCCGGGTTTCAAGAATCTGCTTCGTCGAACAACTTCAATCAAGCACGAAATATCACCCATGGTACAGTGTACTAGATCCACGGCTATTTTATGGCAGCCTGCCGCCATTGCGCTGTCCGCCATATTACCTATGATGGCTAGAGATAATATAACTCTACCAAAAGATGGCCGACCGTGGCCGCATTCCCGTCCATAGGCTGAGCTGGCCAAACGCGATCCAGCAAATAGACGTTAGTGGTCTTATCACAAAAGTAAATAGCCGGTGAGAGAGCAACGACAGTTCAGAAACGAGTGTGGTGGATGAGGTCCCTCCAGATGTTGAAAGCATCAAAAGTGCTGTATGCAAAGTTTAAAGAGATTGGCGATGTGGGCGTGACATGCATGGAACTAGTAGGCGTAGCGTGAGGCGTAGCGTGAATGAAATATACTATTTGTGCTTTGCCGCTTTTCGACGCGATCGTGAGAATTCAGCGCATCGCAAATGACGCATGAAATGTGCACAGATCTCGTCCATAGTTATTTCGGAACAGTCGTTGAACTGCATCCGGCGACTTGCGTTTCTAATACCACCAACCGAACCGCGATTTCTTCCTCCTTGACACCCTCTTGAAACGGGTGATCACAGCGCCATCTAGGACGAAAAACAACGCACTGTTTTTTCTTACGTTGTTGGCGAGCTTAATACATAATGCACGCGTTACATAGTATACAGGTAACCGTCGTGCTGAACGACGCACTTCGCCCGTCCGTCCGTCCGTCCGTAACCGTTCCACTGCTTGTAAACAACCCCAAGAACAGCAGCAGGAAGATGAATATCGGTACTGAGGAGCATATAAAAGGAATCACATAGTATAACCCCGGCCGCGAGCGAGAGAGAACCCGCGCGCTCCGACGATGGAGACGGTACACGCTCTCTGCATCCCTAATTGTTTCTATCCCCCAGAGCCCGCTGCGGGAGAATAAGGGGAACCCGTAACCGATTCCCGAGGGGACTCTGTTTACGCATTCTGCGGGGATAAAAGAGAGGGCGACTTAGAAGCGAGCTCGGGAGAGACGCCATTTCACGTGCGCGTAATCGCCTCTCAAAGACGCGGCCGCCCTAGTCCCTATGCGCGTCTTCAACGGGCGTCTTCCATCGGCGTGCACGGGGGAGCCGGTCACGCGCGTCCCTGATGGAAATTTTACGTCTTGAACGATCCGTGCGAACGCATCTGGAGCGCGCGTGCACGAGTGCATCTATGGAGGGAAGCCGGAGCGATGGAATGGGCCTCGGCAGTCTCGGCAGTGCATCGGTCCACGCTTTTCTTTCTTGCGTGCCAACCGTTTCTTCCGCCGGATCAAAGTGTTTTCTCCTCCCTGTCTTCTCCCTACCTTTTTGTTTTGTTTGTTTGTTGACGACGCCCACCAACAGCCACATGGCTTACCAGTTCTACATCGCAACACGCACACACGGAAAGCACATCAAGTATTCTAACACTATACTATATATATAGATATCGGTGTGGTCCGTATGCTTCTCACTGAAAGTCGTATTGCGATGCGGTCCTAAGTGTTTCACGTTCGGTCTTTCTTGCGTTGTCTTGCGTTTGTTCGCGTCTCGCGCTTGTTTGGTGTGCAGAATCTAAACCGGATTTCTTTCTTTAGTAACGTTTCAAGGCGATGCGCGTGTACCATTAGGGTTGGTTTCGTTTTCCTGGCGTGTACCGCGCACGAAGGAGAAAAAAAAGTACATCCGCGTTCTGTGTGGTTGGAAGAGCAGACGATGTTTTAACTATGTTCAAACCGACCAATCGAGTCGATTCCTTCCTCTAAGAGGTAAGGGGGCTGCTCCTTTTATAGCTTTTCTAGCGTCGTGGTCTTTGGCTGAAACTTGAGAACGGTCTTGGAAACCGGCAAACACGGTGACACTGTTTGATCGTGTTTGTTTAACATCGGGAAGTTGGTTCCAGTGGGCGTCTGGGACTCCACCAATCAGACGCCAATACGTGACTTCCGCGACCTTTTGAAAATGTACACGTAAATGTCCAACCTAGCCGCCCTGGTGTCTCTGCTGTAGATTAGCCAGTACAGTGCCTCTGCTAACGGTCTTTATAACGTTCATCGCGCAGTAACGATACACGACCGCACGTTCGTGCGACGCTCATCCAGATCGAAACGGGCAAGGGTGGAAGATGTTTGCGCTGTGTTCGCGGTGCCTAATACTCCTTTCCACTTGTAACAAAAAAATACATAAGTAGTGATAATAAAAGATCGTATGTAACTTCAGCACGGAATCTATACTTATACTCCGTTTTACCCCTAAGCTGACAGTACGGTGGAAGGTATACGCGACACTGCGCAAGCACTTAGCGCAAGACATATTTTTTTCTTTTGCGATTGGTGGGTTGCCATTTCAAAACTACACTGGTGGAAATTTGATCATTTATAACTAGTTCCGTGTTTTCGTTGTTTTTATAATTATTTTTTTAAATTCGACGAAGGGAGAGAGTTTTTTTTAGGGGGGATATTGTTTTCACAGATTCGGTGTTTTTGTGTGAATTTGTTATAACCTAACCAATTTACAAAAAGACGCCGAATATGTGGGAAAATATAAACCCCGAAAAAAAACACACCCCGAATTCGAGAAAAAAAATGAACACCGAAAACACGGAACCCTATTTATAGGGCGATTAACCTAAGCGGTAAAATTCTACGTCCGCTAAAACCCTCTCGAAGTAAAATGTGAGAAAAACACCGATGTCGTATTCGCGCTAACAATAGTGAGTTTTAGTATTGCGTACGCGAGCGAACGCAAGCACTGTGCGTTTGCGTTAGCGTGGCGTTTCCACACTGCTTGTACGCGGAGCCCAAACTGCGGCCTTGGATTAGCGCACGGCGACGACGCGCATGCGCAGCGTGAAAGACGCAACGCGTACTCAAACGCACAGCGCTTGCTCCTGTACGCAGTACTCTTATACTGTCTCGCAGTGTGCGTACTCGCTGGACCAATCATCCGCATCCCTTTCATCGCCCCACTTTGCTCTCCGCGTGCGAGGTGGGCGGGAGCATGATCACGTGGTGAAAGATAGACGTACGACTCGTCCAGCGACCACCTATAGGTGCTCGTTGGACCATTTGACAGTGAGGTACGTGGAAGGTATACGCTTCCAACGCACTGTCAACTTAGGGGTGAACGGAACCCTATTGAAAATAACCCTTCAGCCCTGATGTGTTATGGGACCATCTCAGCCCTTCACAACCCTTCAGCCCTTCAGACCTTTCAGCCCTTTGAGCCTTTCAGGCCCTCTGTAGCCTTTCAACCCTTCAGCTGTCGCAATGACCGTTTACAGACAAGCCCGCGTTTGGCCTAACCAGATTCGCGTGAAGCATCTGCGCTTGCGCAGCGCCGACAGCAGCGCCACCGCAGTGCCGTGACGTCAGAGAGTGAAATAAAAGCGTCTCTGGGCGTCCTTTGTGCGTGCAGATTCTCCGCGAGCGGGTCCGGACCTGGGAGGCGCACCACGCGGTGGTGTGGAACAGCCACCCGGGGGCCCTGCTCACGCTGCCGTCCTTCTCGGACACCCTGGCGCCCCTGCCCTTCCACCGGCACTCCCGGGACACCGCACGGAGGTGGCCACCCGGCGGCGGAACAGCTTCACGGCGGTGGTGTACGCGGCTCTGCCCACGATCCAGCCGCTGCAGCGCCTGCTCAGGGCCATGCTCCGCTCCAAGTACCTGGCCAGGGCAAGTGGTCTCTCACTCGCGCAGTCCGATCTTTTAATCGAGGGTGTTACACCCCTTTTGAAAGTGTGCTCCATGTTGGAAGCTGCACAGTGACGGGCACAGGAGACGCCGCCAAAGCTGGAACACTACAAATATGTTACTATACACGTTGGCAAGTACGGCCACAGGGCGCCGCCATCTTGCTCGCTTGGGTGATGCTTGGGCGCGCTCATAATCCGATTACGACGCCTTAGGAGAATTCTGGGTCCGTATACCTAGGTTCCCAAATTTATCTTCTGTGCTTGGGTAATTTAGCAAAATGTCTCTATATTAACTTGAAAATGATACAACTGGGCAATAAAGTTTTAACTAATAACGTCATAACTTAAATGCTTCGTATCAGTTACGTTTACAGCTCTGCTTCGGCTTCAGGTTTTGGCCTCGGCTCCTCCCGTTTTGGATTTCTTTCAGGGCCACGCCTTTATTCGGGTGTATTGATATTAAACTGTGGCGCCCGGAACAACGTTTATAGATCGAGGTCAGTCGACACGCTTCCTAGAACGACTGACGCCTTTTTCGTGGCGCGTCCGCTCGGTGGCGCTCGCTGCGCTATCGCAGACCCAGAGCTCTGTATCAGCACTGTTGTGGTCAGAAGCGGCGGAACTGGTGGAACGTTGGATGCACACTGTCTGCGGTGGAATGTGACTTTCATGTGGTTTCTACGGCAAAATAAAAGTTTGCGCGAAAGTTTGCGTAAAGAGAGCCTCGTACGCAGAAGGGTTTTCCTCGGTCGCCTGTGGGAGCGGCAGGGAGCGGTGTCGCTGGTGGCGCGGAACGCTATCCGCCAGTGTCCGCCCGTACCTGCTCGCGTGCAGGTGGTAGCAGAGAACGACCGTTTTCGAGCGTCGTTCTTCCGTGGAGCTTATTGTGGACTGATAGATCGAAGAACGTTGGCTTGGGACGCGTCTCCGACAGAGGTGTCTCCGACGTTCTTTAAACAAACTTAGTAAAACTAATAAAAAAAACAACGCTTAGCATTGCTACTTACATAACAATGGTGACATTGAGTCCGACGGGTGTGGTGGGGACAAAGGTGCCAATGCTTGATTCCAGTGCTTGTATCTGTACTTGAAGGTTATTTCCGGATGTCTGTAATTTCTGCGCTTCCGCGCTAAATTAGTCCGTTTTCCTTTTCTTATTTTTTTATTGGTAGTCGCTTTGTGTTGGCCATGCACCGTAATATTTTACGTTATTTTTTTAATCTTTTATACGGGTGTATAAAAAAAGTGTCGTTTGTTTTATTGATTATGCACCCCTCCTGTTTGGACCGCCCTATGGTCTGGCTGCGTGTCCTTAAGGGCACAGGGTAAGTCCTATGCTCCCCATGCATTCGAGGCCATGTTGAGGAACATTTTTCTCGGGACTACAGGAGTATTCCGGTCATGTATATATCATTTTGTTCGAAATTTAGTGTTCTATCTACTGAACTAGAATTGTTCCAACCAAATCTAAAATTGGGCATTTTTTTCAATTTTTTATTATGACATTGAAATTTTAGTTTTCTATATGGGCTAAAAAAAAGTGGCTACTCAAAAACTGGTGGGCAGTTATTTTAACCTTGAAGACTAGTATCTTTCAACACTCATGTAGGTGGTGTGAATAAAAAATCAACCCTCTATAATGTCAGGTTAAGGAAAAATGGTACCTTATGTACTAAAAAACACCGTTTTGGTATAACGTCAGCAAAAACAGGTGAATAAATACCCCTCATTGGCACCAACAGCCCTAGAGAGTCATTTTTACAATAGCCGCCAGCTCGGAAGGTACTTGCCAGTCATGTCTTTGCTTTTCGGCTTATCGCCTTGATTGCCGGGCCTTCTTGTGACCTGCCATGTCGCGTGGTCCGTAAAAGCAGGCCTGAGTGATGTCAACTTCCTCGCCACTTGATGGTGTTCACACATGGTTCCATCCACACGACTTCAAACATTGGCTTGTGCAATGCTACCACCATTGGAATGAAAGAACAGTGATCCAATACTTACTTTGTCGTTACAAACACAAAAACTTCTGAAAGTACACATGGTACACACCTGAAAAAAACGTGCACAGCGTCTCTGACTTCCTCCTTTTCCTACGGCAAAAATGCTATGCAATAGTTGTCAGATAATTTTTAATATTATCTGTTACTGGGCAAGCCTTTACGTCTTGTGTTGAATTTGTTTTTGTGTATGTGTAAATTTACATAAACAGGGGGCGTATCCAAAAAGGAGTGCGCGTGGTCACCAAGTTACTTGCTTTTCAAGAAGTGATTTTCAGCCCGAAATATAACTTTTAAAGAACACCTAGACAATGGAAATGCAGAAAGAACCAAATCCTGTTAAATTGCGAAAAAACGGTAAATCGTGGGATCTTTACCTTACTTACCCCAGCC
>JAZHYW010054364.1:0-24608 GCA_037355805.1 Ixodes ricinus | reverse complement strand
GTCTTAGTTACATTTACGTGTAATCACACGAGGAAATCTCCTGGATTTCTCCCGGCACATGCCGCATCCTGGATACAAAACGCGAGGCTTTTTTTGCACTCACGGCAAGCTCTGAAAGGCGTTTTCGTCGCGGGGATGCGCGTAGCCGCGGAGAAATCCCCGGGATTTTCCCCTCGCGCGCAGGCCCCCGCTATGTCATCAGCATTCTGCTCGATATAGGCGAGGCTGGCGAGAGAAGGCATACACCATTCCAATATTTACAGGTCCTCAGCCCAACGACCCGGTCTTCTCATCCCAGTACGCGCGCATGTCCGTCGCTTCGGAAAGCGGAAGAAAACCGATGCAGCCGTGAGCTGCGACACTGGTGCCGAACTCCAGGGAGTCCGCCGGAGCCGTCCAGAATGTCTCGAGAGCTGAGGAACAGGCTGGGGCTGGAAGGGATTGTCCGTCGGATTGGCATTCGAGAAGACAGGTTCCTCGAACACCGCCTGCGAGTAACGTCGAGACGAAGATCACGGATCGCACGGTATCTGAATCTCTGGATATGCCTGGCGACGCGTGAGCTGATTGAACTGTATTGCTGCCCGATCGCGTCTTCCGGCGCAAACGCTGCTTTCGTTGGGCGGCCGTTATTGAAGTATGGCGTCACAAAACACAAAGAGCGACATTTTTGTCTGCCTCAGCGTGCTTGGACTTTTGTTGACGTGATCGTGACTTGCCTGGTGGAAGTTGGGTGAAGATTTTTGTTGCGCGGTTGGGTGCCACAGTTACCGGGCAGCACGTGCGATGCCGGGACATGACGTTCCACACTTTTCCGCGAGACGTGCAGTGACGAGCTGAAGTGGATCGTCAGCCGTGCGTGGGGACTGCGGGTTCCCGCCGCGACTGCAGATCCCGCAGGCGAGAGCAGGCATACGGTTTGCGAGCTGGTGGAAGCTAATCGCGTTGTATTGCTGCTCCGAGACGGCGGTGGATAGAATCGGCAGAACTTTCAGCGGGCAAGGAACAGTGTCTGTTCCTTCTGCCTGAAAGTTCTTCCGATTTTCATCCGCATGGTGCAGCGATCAACTCACCATAAGAGGAGCTACGAGCTGAGCTCTAAGCGGACAGAAAGGTCACGCAAAAGCTGAGGTGTGATGCTGGCTGCCAACGATATTAAACTACGTTCATCCACTCCCCACCCAAATCAAATCAATCAATTCGATTATGCGCAAAGCGAAAACCGAAACGTCAACGGCTAGGCCATTCTGGAAACGATACCACAAAGTTGCATTTAGCACGCGTGCAGCCCGATTCATGTTTGATCCGCGTGGGAAAATGGAGGCGTGACTACGATTCACAA
This sequence comes from Ixodes ricinus, assembly GCA_037355805.1. Taxonomy (NCBI): domain Eukaryota; kingdom Metazoa; phylum Arthropoda; class Arachnida; order Ixodida; family Ixodidae; genus Ixodes; species Ixodes ricinus. The sequence continues at coordinate 23,266 of JAZHYW010054364.1, read as the reverse complement.
AGCTCTGTCCAAGTCAAACAGGCGGCAGCCATATTTGAACGATTCGCCGTTTGTCTTCGACCCGCGGACATCGCCTCTGAGGGAACGACCCGCAGCCTCATCACCGAATCCAGTGGATCCGCTGACATGTGTACCCAGATGCCGCTTCGTAAAGTGCCAGCGCTGCCGCTCAGAGCGCGCAACCTGCATACTTTGCATTGCAAACGCCCCTGATTCGATCGGTGGCACGTCGCAGTTGTGTTTACGACGAAACGGCATACGTTTGCTCGAGCTTGATGGCTGTTTGCGAGTAATTTTCTGCTAAGCGTGACTTTTTTGCACATGCTTGGAAACTGCATAAAAGAACCGATTTAAGTGAGGGTACAGCCTACGGAGACCATATAATTCGAAACAGAATCAAGACATCCATCGACCAACGCTTGTTATCCCGACCATCCGACAAAGCTTTGCGTTTTGTGACGTCACGCAGCACCTACGGATGTCAGCCATTGACACTGGCGGAAATGCGGGTGCAGTTTATAGCATAGGCTCATGAAAGGTTTAATTAATAACGGGAGATGATATATCAAAATAAAAATAACGTTTGTCTACATGAAGGCTCCCTCGATGTAACGAGCGCAAGAACTTAGAAATTACTTCCGGTTTCGACCGGACGATCCCTTTAACTTGGTCCTTTTCGAAGTTCGGCTGGAATCTGGCTGCTAAAACCCTTGGGCCTGTTTTTAAGGTGAACTGCAGTAAATTTTAATAGCAAGTCTGATTTAGCGAAGCGGTGCTTCCGTTACACGCTACACCGCTGCACGCTGAGACTAGAAGCTCCGCCTTGAGCGCCGCACGACATCCGCAGTCGCAGTGCTTTGGTTGCGCGTGCCTGCGCTTGCCCACGCGTGTGTTAGCAAGGGCGGGAAGCTCGCGCTGAAGGCGGAGCTTCTGGTCTCAGCTAAAGGCGGGTTGTCGCATGCAGCAAAGCATCGATGTAGAGTTGCTCACGTGTCGTCAGCTACTTATCGTCTGCCATGAGCACCAGTTTGGACGGTGCAATACAAAGCTGGTGAACGCTCCCGTCAGCACGCGCTTAGCGCAAAGTCAGCACTGTGCATATAGCCCTCCTCTGTATTGAACAGGCCACACCCGCCTGCACTTTTTCACTAAAACACTAAATTTGGCAAGAGCTGCGAAACGCCAGAAAATGAAGTACTTGAAGATGAGGCGCGTAACATGACTCCGATGAGGGCGAAACCTAAATGCGTTAAAGCTTCTCTTTTTTTTATCTTTCGAATTTCACGACTAATTTTTAGTGAACGTTCTTCTTTATGTTAGTTTTGTCGTAGTTTTTTTTCTTGTGTGTTGCTTGTTTCTAATAAATACACATTTTCTTCTGCATCACCTTCTAGTATATTGTCCCCGATTCGCCGCTCGTGTAATGTTATTGATACAAAAAAAAGCTTAATTGACGTACTTTGTAGGTTGAGAATCCAAGGCAATGTCGTTCTATATACTTATTGCCAAAAGTTCGGCCCCGCGCTATAAGAAAGTTGTTCAACACAACGCTTTGTAGGTACAACAATTCGTGTGTTGAGAGCCACTCGCTCACCAAAGCACCGAAATATTCGCGACTCCAGCAGAAATCGACGCCGCGTAGCGTAACGCCGGGAAGCTCAGAGGAGGTCGTTTCGACTCTGTCGTCTGCTATCGCTGCTTGGTTCTCGTATAGGCAGCATAGAAACGAACATCGTTGCCAGTAATTATTTTTATGCTTCCGCCGTGTCATTCCTACGCATACTGACTAGAAGAAGGTTTCTACCCGTCGAAAAATCGCTTTGCTTTCAGATGTAATGACCGATTTTACGCTGCAGTGCAAGACGTTTGTGGTTTGGTCCCGCGTGTTGAACGACGAAAACGATCTCCTTTCGTCCGCCATTTTGCCTGACCAGCGCGCCCCCACCATAGTTCGCTGGAGTCGCGAATAGCGGATCGGCCTAAACGCGTGTCTTTCGTGAGTGCGCTTTTTGTTCTGTTTGTTTCTTTATCGGTTTAACCCGGGAGGTAAGGCAACTGTGAGAGGGCATTACGCCCATACCAAGGAGTCCACAGTGCCTTTACGGCAGAAAAAGAGAAAGAAAAATAATAAATAACTAGAACCGGTACATAGATAAAGGGGTAAGTTCCGCGGGAGAACACTAATTGATTTAGATGCTCCGCAGGTAGGCTGTGACGTTCTTCGTAAATGTTCGTAGTGAGGCACTGTCAACTGGTGGTGACTTCAACTTGATTCCCGGCGTAACGGTGGAAGGCGCTACCGCGCTACTTGCCCAATTAGGGAACGGCAAGCATCAGATGCAGCACGGGAATAATAGGCAGTTTTATGATACTCTTCAAACCTATAATTTCGGAAATAGTATTTTTTATAAAGATATAATCAAAAACGCCGGTCATCGCACAGCGCTTTCCACGAGCCAAAGGAGCGGGGCGGAGCGGGCCGGAAAACTTCAAGCGAAGGCGGATGCTGTCTCGGCGAATCAGGTGTCTCGGTGCGTCGGCGGCAGCCCTCTCCCCTCCGCACAGCGCGAAAGCGTGACAGCGTCGACAGCGCGATGCGCAAGCGTTCTCTCAGACATGTGATGTATTCAAACCACTCGGGAAGGATTTGGCGCTGAAGGTACGCTGTTTGATTCAAATGAGCGAAGTAGAAGGTATGATCCTAGTAATATTTTGGTTCTGCGTCTCGTAAAGATATGGGTAGCCTTTCGATTCCTTAGTGCGCTTGTATTGTGACGAGCTCCTTGTGGTAACTAATGTCATCGCGACGGGGAGGTATATCGCACGCGCTATAGTCTATCAATTCACTGACGCGCAAGACCGGAACGTCATACCCCCGCTCCCCGATACGCTGGTGTGCTATGATCTGCCATCTGACATTGTAGGATCACTTGGGAAGCCAGCTGCGCGCGCCGATGGTCGCCTGTTTACGCAGGCTCCCGTGAGCCATACTTGGTCCTCGTGCTTGCGCTTTCCTTCACCTCTCTTTATGGCGCCGACTAAAGCCATCGCGGGCTACAGGTCGCGAAGTCCGGGTTCGATTCCCATCGAGCCGCTTGGTAAATCTTGAATATTAATTCGGATTAAAAATGCCCTCTCTTTAGATGCTTACGAAATGTCTGTCATGGGATGCGTATACTTTATGGTTGTGTTATTATATAGGGACGTCTTTTTTAGCACTCGAACATGACTCATTTTGCATATAATCCGATCTGAAACACACTCTGGGCTTATAGAGAACCGCACTCGTGAGAAATGAGACAAACGCGGTATAACAAAGCAATAAAAAATTGAAGGTTTCGAAACAGAAGGGAATTTAATTGTGTTTTTTTATAGTTTATAATGCGATACCTTTAACCGAGAATTCGGCGTTCACCGTTTTCTTTTGTTTAAATTTAACAGCATCCGGCATTAAGATAGGCGTCATAAGAGTATTTCTATACGTTTTTATACTACATAGGAAACTAAGCAAAACAAAGCTAGCTTGTGAGTTTCACTTGTTTGATGTCCTTCTAAGAACGTTCCGCAATTCGATGATATTTGTATATTATTCATATTAGTGCAGTTATTTGCACTGCCGTGCACGTAGGATCATGAGCTGGAAGTTTTAAATAGACGTTGTGAAAAACTTGCGTAATGTGATATTGTCACGAAGGACGAGATGACGAAACAAAAAATAACTGGGGACTGAAACGTTTAATGGGGCGAACTTCTGTCCAAAACAAAAAGTGGACAGAAAATAACAACGGAGCGTCGCGGGCGTCGAAGCCGGCATAACAGGAGGGTCGAACAATGGGGCGAGACTGACTCCTGCTCGCCATGCAGAGTCCCTTACGTACCCGCGTGGGTTTATTTATTTATTATTTATTTATTCAATACTGCAACCTCATTGAGGTTTTAGCAGGGTGGACACTGTGGTACAACAAAATACACCAATCTTCACGAAAAAGTACATGACAGTATAAAGACACGCTGCAAACTATGTCCCGATCACCAAGCCGGTTCGCACAAGTCATTGTGATACACTTATAGAAAACATTTCAAAACGCCGTTCAGTAGTTGAAAAATATACATTTTCATCACACTAACAAAAAGGAAAATAAACAGGTATAAAAGCAATATTCATCAGTGCCCTTGGTGACATGATCGCCTATCAATGGCCAAAAAGAGGAAAGAAAGTAAGTAAGAATTCGATCGTCATCAACACACAACACTTCAAAAACCTTATTTGCTTTATTGTCAGCTCGGGGAGATAAATGTGATGCTTATCTTTTATTCTTAGTCTGCTTTATCAAGTTGTGATAGGAAGGTCGCCAGAGAATCACTGCCTACAACTTCTGGGCCGAGGCAGTTCCATTCACGAATTGTCCTAGGAAAGTATGATTGCGCGAAGACGTCGTTATGGCTGGAATATTCTTTCAATGAAAGCGAGTGAGAACGTCTTGTAACGCGCGGTTGGAAAAATGAAATGTAGTCACTTTTATTTATTTTTAGCTGGTTATTTACTAGTAGGAAAAGAAATTTAAGTCGCTCCCGTTGACGTCTCAAACTGAGGCTTTTAAGATTGGCAGCTGCCATTAGGGCGGTTGGTGATACCGACCAGCTATACGAACTGTACACAAATCGTGCTGCCTTTCGCTGAATACGCTCCAGTTTATCTTTCGCTGTTGCAGTGTAAGGGTCCCAGACTATTGCCGCGTACTCAAGGATAGGCCGTACGTACGTTTTAAACGTGAGAAGTCTTACTTCTGAAGATGGACAGTCTCTAAGAAATCGCCTTAAGTATCCCAGTTTCTTAAATGCTTTCTTGGTAATATAGTCTATGTGGTGGTTCCACCTCATGTCGCTTGTAAGCATAACTCCTAAGTATTTAAATGAATCTACCTTATTAAGTTGGGTGTCCTGTAAAACGTATGGGTTATCTAGGTGTTTTTGTTTTCTAGTGAACGTCATAGTTACCGTCTTTTCAAGGTTCAGTGACATTTGCCAATTCTCACACCATTTAGCAATTCTCGCCAGGGCTGTGGTTAATAGCGCTTGGTCTTCGGCGCTACGTATTTCGTGGAATAGTACGCAGTCGTCCGCAAAGAGCTTAATTTGTACCGGAATATTCAGAAAAATGTCGTTAATAAAAACTAAAAGAAAAGTGGCCCGAGGACGGACCCCTGGGGCACCCTGAGTCGACCAAGACCGGACTTGACTGGGTCCCACCCATGCACACTGACTGTTCTCTTAAGGAAAGATAATCTTGGATCCAGTCGCATAGCATGTCGTTTTTTAAAAACATCCTCAGTTTTAAGAGTAGTTTGGAGTGTGAGACCCGGTCAAACGCCTTTGCGAGGTCCAAGAATATTGCGTCGACTTGGCCTCGCCTATTGAGTACTTCTGTAATGTAATGGACTGTTTCTAGTAACTGTGTACTTGTCGAGAAACCCTGTCTGAACCCGTGCTGTCTATTGTCCAATAATTTGTTGCTTTCAAGAAAATATGCGATGTGTTTGAAAATGACGTGTTCCAGGATTTTTCCAGACACACACAAGAGCGATATTGGTCTGTAGTTTGTTACAAGTTGACTATCTACCTGATTTTATTACTGGGGTAATTTTGGCACGTTTCCACTCCCTTGGTACCTTACACGTCGAGATAGACTTCTCATTATATTATACAGAGGTACTTAGCACACCATTGTGCGTAGCTCTGAAAAAGCATTTGGAATGTCATCAATGCCTGAGGAATTTTTGGTATCCAAATTGAGTAACAGAGACAGAACACCTGATTCTGTTATTGATAAATGTTTCTTTATTCTTTATTTATTCAAGATTACCCCGCAGTGCCCGAGGGCGTTACAGCAGGGGCTTACAATGCTGAAAAAAACACATCTTCAATTTTCGCTGCAACTTGCAGCTCCGACAGCCATTTCACTCTCGCATCGTTTTAACAAAAAAAGGTTGGCGTACATGCTCATCTGGCTTAGTTACTCTCTAATTTTGAAACCATGATCGTTCCCTTTAGAAATGCTAATATGGCTCTTTGAAATGAAGTTTCCCTGTCAATTCTAGTTTTATCTTTAAATATCTAGAAACAGAAACTTTAGTACACATTTTTTACGGCAGGCTAGAGAGGTTGCCAATTTGGTTCATACCTCATTTGAGTACAGCTGTCTCTCCGCCTGTACCGTCCCAGAACAAACATAGCAGCTCTATTTTGTATTTTTTCAAGTTTGTGTATCAATGTCATTTGTTCCGAGTCCCAGAACTGGACCCGGAAAGTTGGATAGGGATGGAGTAGAAGTTTGGGACTCACTGATTTCGTTGTTATTATCGTTATCGCCCGTGAATACTGATTTCAAACATCGGTTGAAGCAGTCAACCAAGGCGGACGGGTCACTAATGATGCCTCCATCCACTGGCAGACTAGAAACAGATTCTGTCTTTTTTGACGACGAAAGATATCTCCAGAACTTAAGTGGTGAAGAACGCAAAAATGAGAACCAGGTTTCGTTGTGATATCTATCTTTTGCTTGCGTTATATGGTTGCTCAGGTCTACCGCGTGATTTATTTAGTCTCTCAATGGCCGGAGAGGACGATGCCCGCTTGCAGGTTTTTGTAATCTTTTAGCCTTCCTTCGTAGTTGTAGTATTTTCCTTGTAATCAAAGGGTTTTCTTATTTACAATTTTGTTTCTCGGTGGGAACACATTGCCTAATACTTTCATAAACAATTTATTTGAAGAATGCCCACCGTTCGTTAACGCTATTACAGTCTAGCTCGCTCATTGTTTCGAACTCAGAAAAATGAAGATCTAACCTGTCAAGAACATCTTCGTCATCAGCCTGCAGAAAATTAAGTACCCGAGTTGTTTTGCGTGGTTTGTGAGGAGAGAGTTCGACAGCTATCGTGAACAAAAAGTACCTTGTGGTCAGATATGCTTGGGAGCAACGTGGTGTGCGTAGCATGACTTGCAAGCCTATCGCTGATAAAAACCAAATTCAGCGTTGATGATGACTCTGCTACTTTCTCGTGTCGGGTCTTTTAACCAATAAACTGATATCACCAGGAGTTGCGCGACGCCACCGCTGCCGCGGTGCATTCTGGTACCTGTAGTTCTCTCCAGTTTTCCGGACGCGTCAGTGCGCATTGTACGTCCGGCGTTTGGAGATTTTCGGCTTAGCACGAGACTTTTAGGAAAGTGTTTACTCAGGGTTTTCAATGGGTGGCTTCACCTGCTGTATGCCACGGAGCTATAGTAACAGTACCAGGCCAAAAAGCCTCGGATATTATGTCTTCCCTGAAAGGAAGAAGCATGGAAAAGAAAGGTAAACAGAGCCGGAAGAGCGGGAAAAATAGCGTTTTACGATTTGTTTCGCGATCTGCTTCATAATTTATATCCACCGTATTGCACGTCAGCTAAGATGTGTAAGATTACAGGGCACGAGACATAGAACGTGCCAAAGTGATCCGTACGTTTGAATCTCGGTCCGTCCGTTGGTTTATCACAAATAGGACCTCAGCACTGCTTTGCGGAGGCCGTTTTTAATATACTTTTTGCTCGACGTATTTTGGTGGTTATAACTTTTATTGCGAGGACATGTTTCAAGCACAACTGTGCTTCTAAAGATCGGGACAATCACTAAAAAAAGAGCAGCGATTCGCGATATGCATCACCTGAAATAAAACAACTTGTTTTCGGAAGCAGTTTTTATCATTATTTCTTCATACAACGTGAAAACACCGCGTAATGCAATTTAGAAGTGCAACACTTACCGCCAAAAATGTAACAAACGGACCTCATTCTTTTTGTGGTGGTCTATTAGGCTGACGTTACTGATCCATTCTGCATTAACACCACTCGAGACCGCAGAAAAAACCTTTGCCCCGTCGGGCGACCGGTAACGTTCGGAGCTTGCGCAAAACAAAATAAAACTGAACAGAAACTATACACGAAAAATCATCTCCACCCCAAGGTTTTAGGTATCCGGCATAGTTGCTTCTTTTTGACAAATGCCAATTGTTACGGCGCGTAAGGCATGGCCTTTCTGTAGATCATTTCTTCTTTGTGTGCAGGCTTCTCCCGCAGTTCATCTGTACCCTCACGCACAGGCTGTCAACTCGAATGAAACAACTTTTAGAAAACTCGCTCACCGAGAAAGTCTATTCAACTCCTGTTACTTCATTGTTGATTAAACGTTATGCACAAGACTGAGCACTACCAAGCTCAGTTTTTCACCAACATATTTGATGCTGTTCCGCGGTGCTACACCGAGCCGATGGTCCCTCGATTTTTCTTGTTCTTTGCCATTGCACTAGACGTTCACTTGTTTCCAAGTTAATTGAGACGCCACCGCGTAAACTGCATTGGGCTCACGCGTTCACGAAGGCGAAAAAACAGACGACGACGAAGCAGAAGACAAATCGACTCTATAAGCGATAAGACGACTGAAACAGCTTTTCTGCGCTTGCTGACAAACTAAGGCATCGCATACAATACAATCTTATGAAGTACAGACATGCAAGAGAATCAAGCTAATACCGGGGCGTGCCAAACGATAATCTATGACGATGTACGCGCAGCCCTATGCAGCGGGGAAGCCGGAAAGGGATGACTACAAGTCGCATGGCGGCGGCACCACTTCCGGAAAGCGCGCGCCTGCGCAGTTCGTTGGTATCGGTGTTGCGTAAGGTTATGAGAAAACTGCTATATCAGCCGGTGAGATCTTCTGAAGGCGCAAGAAAAATTGGGACCGGAGTTGTCCGGTCGATGTCGGGGACGTTGAAGTTTCCGCGACTATGAGGTTGCGATACTTAGACAATGGCAACAGAGTACTTATTTAGTTCGAAGAAAAAATCGAGATCCCTCTGAGGGGGCGGTGAACCGCACCGATAACAACGTTGTTTTTCTACAGGGCCATGATGCCCAGACGCGTTATATTCCCTCGATATCTTCCAATCTGCTCAGTGCTATACTTTGTCTCATCCTGCGATGGACTAAAGGCCAAAGCCACGGTCCGCCAGGTCCAATCACTTCCACGCTACACTTTGACTTGCCTAGCATTGATTGGGTGTGGACGAATAATTCTCCGAAACCAAGAAACAACTGCATCATTTCTATAGCTTCGACACTGCAAGCAGCCTCTTTTTTTTGATGCAATAAAGGTGTTGAGTCCCTCAGTGCTATTCCGATTCGAACCACTGTTCGCCCATCCCCATCAGTGATATGAGACGCGAGGCACTGATACGTGCATCAAAGCGCAATACGCAATTTTTAAGTGGCTCGTGATTGGATCTACGGCGGTCCGTAGCTTTTGCCTTTGGTCCATCGTAGGGTGAGGACAAGTAGTAGCGATTCGTTGTATACAATAGCGACACCCCGCTTTCAACCCTTCTCTGTCTTCGCGTAAAATTCGGTAGCCTGGTGGGCAAATTTCGTGATCGCCGATCTCTGAACGGAGCCATGATTCTGTTATTACGATTATATACGGCGAGTAAGGTATTATTAGGCTTTCAAGGAAGCGATCTTGTTTACAAACATCGATGCGTTAACATTGATGCAGCGTAGTTCTTTGTTATGGTATGTTTGTCATGTTTGGGAATCGCGTTCCCATGTGCGGGAAGGAAACTTCACCTGGTATTTTTTGTCGCATCCCACGCGAATAATTCTTTGCCAATCCTCAGTTTGTCATGTACCAGGGATACCTTAACTCCGTTCCGTCTAATGTTGGAACTACTGTCTCACAAATTTTTTTTTATCTGTCTAGTTTCCATCGAGTAGTCCTCACGAATCGAGAAGTTAGTCCTTCGAGTCTATAGCAGTTTTTCAGGATATTCATATTTTTCGTAAATTTAATGAAGTTTTATTATCACGGGTCCCGGGCGGTCCGAACCTCCTCTTCCTAATCGGTGCAGCCTTCAAATAGATTTTACGTTGACGTTAAGTATCTGCTCAAATATATTTGTCACCGTTGCTGTGTACAGTAAATCGTTTGTTTCTTCCCCTGTCTTGGGAACTCCGTATATGATTAAATTGCTACGTCTACTTCTGTCCTTGAGATGTATAGTTCTTCTTTCTACAGCTGCAATGGATTTGTGCAACGTGGTCATGTTAGCCTGGTAGTCAGCCTGGAAGTCATGGGCAGCCTGCCCAGTTGTCTCTAAGCTCTGGATTCGGTTTTTATAAGACTGTAGCCTGCTCTCAATGCCCTGAATTGATCTTTCTAGTTTCTTCTGGGCATTCTTAATTTCTCGTCAAGCTGCCCATGACCTCCTGAAGCATCGTTGTTTGACTACTAAGGATTTCAGCTATCTGTTTCCCTAGTTGGGTTGGACAGGGGTTGGATTTGACGTCACCAAGAAGCGTTATTAGTGCACGTTTGAGTTTCATCAGATACCAACAAAGTTTAAGAGCACTTTTCAAAATACAGTTAGGGCACGTCAGCTGAACAAGGCATACATTATTTGATCTTTTTGTAGAATAACAACAACTAACCTGTGTGTGGTAAATGAAGGGATTAGCCATCTTCACAGGCTGCTAGCTGATGTGCCCACTCATTCTTTCTGAAATATTCGGCGTAGTATGTTCGGTGACTAGATCATTCGCACCTCAAACAGGCAACATGGTTCTCGAATTTACCAGAACAATAAAATGAAAGAATACATAAAATACACGGAACTCCCAGGGTTCAGACCCTGGGCGTCCGCTACAAAGTCAAGCGCGGTAACCTCCAGGCCTTTCACGCGCTCGCTCGCCGACGCGCGTGGCATTATTAATCTCTATTTGAAAATGAATAATTATAATTTCAAACAAGTAAATATATCTTTACTATACTGATTATTATTATTACCTTTTCGGCTAAGAACTCAAAGATGTTAGATCCATAACGGTTCATTATTTTTTAACTTGAGCTTTTCCACCTCAACTACAACATTAAAACAAAAATCGGGTTTACAAACCTACAAGTACAAAAGAACATGGCAGCAACTGCTCTTTTTTGTAATCTACTTTAATAATCTACTATAATAATCTGCTATAATATTATACTGAAATTTATAAATCAAATATACCCGACGGGATTACTATAGCGCCCACCTTCATCACTCAAAACCGGTAACTGCAATATTTGAGCACACATAAATATATCCAAAGAATTGTTGCTGTTATTGGATGTGTATGCAGGAATTCTAACTATTGAATAGGCTTCCCGATATGATTATTTATCTTTGTAAATTGTATAAATTTGAAAAGACATTTGAAGTACCGAGTAAAACGTGGTGTGGTGGTGGTGGTGGTGGTGGTGGTGTGGTGTTGGTGGTGGTGTTTGCCTGGCGTGAGGTTTTTCTCACTGGCTGTGGAAAAGTTTCACGGGCTTGGGTTATTGCAGTTTTGATGAGAATGAATGCAGGGAAAAGGAGGGGGAACAGATGGCGATGAGAAATATAGGATGATGAAACACAAGTTAACAAATTAAAGTAAAATAAAGAGTCGTCAAGAAATCAGTCAAAAGTGAGAAAATGGGCACATCTAGAACGCGAGCATCACAAAATGTTCACAAAATTCCCGCAGGAAACTTCACGAGAAAAACTATCACTGGCACACAAACACGAAAAGAGAAGTGGGCGGTCGTATGTTCTCACTCATCACAGCCTTGCCAGAAGCCCACAGGCATCCAAGAAGCTGAACACAGTCTTTCGGAGACGTGTGCACGTGGATGGTGGACCCTTGGGGAATAGCATATCCACGAGGGTGGGTGAAACACCGAGGTTCTTCAGTGAAGCTAGAAGGACAGTTCTTTCTGTATTGTAGTGTCCACACTCAAAAAATATATGCGTCAGCGTTTCTGGCTGATCGCAGTGCTCGCAGAAGGGGCTGGTTGTTTTTTTGATGCGGTGCAGGTTCACTTGCGTGTACGCACAGTCTGCTCTTAGGCGGTGGAGAAGGGAAGCGAACTTCCGTGTTAGGCCACGCGTACAAGCTGGAGGAGGAGGTTCATCAGACGCCACACTGGAAACGGGATGCTTGTGTTGTATCCAAATCTTAATAGCCAATCTCGGGTCAGAGTGGCTGGGGAGATTCAACGTCGCAGTGGGCAGTTTTAGAGCGGTTGAGGCCAGATGGTCAGCCATCTCATTTCCGGGTAAGCCAATGTGCGAAGGTATCCACTGTACTCGCAGGTTAGAGCCATGGGAGACAAGTAGATGACCCAGACTAATTATTTCACGAACCAAATCAGGATTGGCGCCTTTGCTGCTGAGGATATTATGCACCGCACACCGAGAGTCTGTTGCCAAAAGCCAGTTATTTGGTGGTTTCGTCGTGATGTGAAGAAGAGCTGCGTGGATTCCACTCAGCTCAGCTGTAGTCGACGACACGGCATGCTCAAACCGTCCTGACCATGAGCAGGATTCTGATGGGATGTGGTAAGCTGCAGACGCGACATCATGAATGAAGTCGACAGAGCCATCAGTATAAATGGCCGTAAACGAGGAATGTCGAGACGTCATCACCTCCTCAGTCAGGGCTCGACTAACCACACAGGGGTGTCGTGATTTTCCGTGGAAACCCGGGATGTCCTCGTAGATGGTGAACGGGTGCTTGCTCCACGGGGAGTCAACTGGAGGAGAATGGACGGAGGGTATGAAGCCGAGAGCCTCAACTAGAGAGGTGCAGTGACCGCCATATTGTGAAAGATGACGCTGTTGCATGTCAGTGAACAGCGAGACACCACTGGTCGACTCAGCAAGCCGAACCAGATGTTTAAGAGCATGGTTCGCAGCGTGTAAAGCTACCGGCATCTCTCGGCCCTCAATCCACGTTGCATCGATTCGAGAGTACGAGGGAAAGCCTAAAGCCATTCTTATTCCGGCTCGGTGGCATCGTTCCAGCTGATCCCATAGAGATCGCGTAGGCGGCAAATATGACGCCGCATAAAGAATGCGGGAAAGGTTAAGCGCCCGGTGCACGCATAGTAGGGCTTTAGGGGCCGATCCCCACTCAAGTCCACGAAGTCGACGAATAAGAGATGTCGTCATCGCCGTCTGACGTACAAGATTTGTAACGTGCCGACGCCAACATAATCGGGAATCAAGATCGACCCCCAAGTATCGATAGCTACGCACGCGCGGTACTCGAGTCCCACATAAAGTGAGCCGCGGAAATCCATGACGGAAGGGGCGGCGGGAACAAGCGAGCACCGCTGTTTTTTGCGCCGAGACGGAAAGTCCGAGGATCTTCTAGCATGTTTGCAACACGCGCGAGGGATGTTTGCATAAAGGGACGTAGAATGCGTCGATCGGAGTGGGAAGCCCACAAACAGATGTCATCTGCATATATGATAATACCACTAGGGTGTGGTGATTTATGCATGCATAAAGGTATTGTCGTCATCACGATGTTAAACATCACTGGACTAAGGCAACTTAACTACCTTGAGGTAACCCACGCAACAGTGGATGCACGGCTCCCGTAGTCTTGCCCAAGCAAACACTAATTGTCCTGTTGCTCAGAAACTCCTGGAAATATTTTAGCATTCCTCCTGTTATGCCAAGGTGATTCAAGCAGGCAAGGACTACATCATGTGGAACCGAGTCAAAAGCTCGTTCAACATCAAGAAACACTGCCAAACCAGTGTCTCCTCGTGAACGAGCGCAAATATTAATTATTCGCGCAAACATTTTTTTTAAGATAATGCGAGCTCGCTTGCTTAATTTTGTTTTTGTTTTAAGTGAAAAAGAGACAACTTGATTACCCAATTACTCCCACATTTCAATGATTTATTTATTCGTTATAAATCAAAAGATTCCAGAAGCTTAAAGCTACTTCAGGAAGGTTTCTCAAGAAAGCCAGGAATTAAATTATGAGGTCTCAGTTGTCACACCGGCATCATAGAAGATACACACCCTATTAACATAAAGGTATAATTGACCCCTATTACCAAGCCAATTCGCCTTCAGGAACTTCGCTTATTTCGGAAAATCAGCAGATTACTTATCAAACACGTAAATCTGGGTAAAGGTCGAATATCCCTGGCTGTAGCTGACGTCGTAGTTGTAGATCAAGGCTTTGGATTCCTCCTCCGGTGATGAAAACTTGTGATCGTTCTTCCTGGCTAAAAGAGGAAAAATATTCAGCATCAAATATGAAGCATCACCACAGGAGGATGTCGAGACTCTGAGCAACGGGATCCTTCGCAAATCGAGGGTCTATGTAATGTTTGTAATTAGGCGGTTCGCCGTAGTGCCTAGAAAATGGGCTCTGAACGCAAAAATAAAATATCTACCTGATAACTACTAATCGCAGCATCAAGTAAATTACGTTTACTAGTTTAGTCATCTTTAGACATTACAGGACGAATGGCCCTGAGCAGACAACTTACATGGTCATACATTTACTGTCAAGGTAAGCAAGACAAACGTGCTGAATTATAACCCAAAAGCGAGTAATCAATTCGAACGTACACAATTTCTTTAAAAGAACACGTAACAAGCACGTTCATTATATATTTAAAACATAACCTGAAATAACACCATAAAATGGCTCCAAGACTACTCTTTGGAGGGTGGTAGCTTTCCAATAGTGTAGCAACAAGGGAAAAAAATCGAACTATATAATTTCCAGCAAGAATGAGGTTTAGGTAGAATCCTTGACAACGTCGCGTGTACCTTGCACACAAACTTTATAACAAGATCGAGGCGAGGGTGAGGGCTAGTATGTCTCAAAATTAGGATATTAGAATTTTTATTTCGTTACTTTAATGCAATTCAAAAGACTGCATTATTTGCTCTCATAAGTTAGATGCAGAAGCAATGCTGTTGTTTTTATTTGGAATTATAATAACTGTGTCTTCTTACGTTCCGGAAAGTAATTTGGCCATGGAAGTGATAGCTTTAGAACATTCATTCTAATAACTTGGCTTTCTGATTTCAAGTTTTGAAACTGCACTTTTCGGCGTAGTTTTACAAGACAACCGTACAGTACCGTTAATGAGCTGTAATTTATACGTCTGTGCAAAGATTGAGTTTATATATCGTTATGTTTTAATTTACAAACATGACGTACACCACCAGATCAGACCAGATTAAAAGTCTGCATAGTCTTTGTCTCCATTGTCTCCACTCGCCTTGGGCGTAACGCTACAGTATACCGTGTGTTGTATTGTTAATTCTAACATTTTCTTTTTCAGGCAGTGAGAGTTAGACGATGTTCCGTCTTCACCATGTATTTTTCACGCTCGGCGAAGATTAGGTTTAGGCATAGTCGTCATAATAAGTTGGATAATTAACTAACATTTGTTAATTATCTTTTATTTCTTAGTTTTAGGGGTCATGTTACTATTAGTTACGATACTTACTATTAGAAGCCAGACCAATTGAAAAATATTGCGAAAAGGTAATAGTTTTATAGATAATATTTAATCAATTTTCACGTTTTAGCACGATTTAAAACAAATTGCAGTGGCTTAGCTCGGCTATGCCAGGATATACGTAGCGTGAGCGGTCGGACACGTCGCTCAGCCTCCTGGCGACGCCGCTTTGCTAGACGTTCCTCCCTTTGCTCCGGTGTCTCCGCAGCACGTTTAGCCTTCTTCTGTTCGTTCTTCCTACGCTCAACCGCTAATTGCCAGGCAGCTACTTCGGGATCCGATGAGTTAAGCTTCTCCGCTCTTCTGCGCTGCTGAGCAGCAATTTCGCTCTCCTTCTCCATGGCTATACCACACTGGCAAACGCCCCGCTATATGTATACCCCCACTGATACCTCTGCGCATGCGCACAAAATGAGAGGCGCTATCAAGCGGCTCCGGTGCAGCGTCAGACTTGGCTACTGCGCAACGGAGGCGCACAGCTGGGCACGCGCCGGCGCCAGTGCGTCTGCCGCGGCTATGACGTCACTCCTCTGGAATGCGCAGACCGGCGAGGCGCGCGCGGCGGCGGCTCCGGCGCGCCAGCTGTGCGCCGTGTGACGTCACTGCTCCTCGCGCATGCGCAGCACGGCTCTCCAGGAGCCACGCGAAACTGCTCAACCTCGGCTAGTGTAGCTCACGCTACAAGAATTGTTCGGCAAAAGAGCGCCACGCAAGCCCTGACCACAACGTCGCTTAGAAGAGTGATGTAGTCGTTTCAGTCAAGTCGTCACTTGTGTGGTCCCACTAAGGAAAGTTGTCGAGATAGGGACAAGATTATTGAAACGACTACGTCACTCTTTCAAGCGTTGTTGTGAGCAGAGCTTGTAGCGCTCTTTTAGGCCCAAGTTTTTATTTGCAATGTGAAAATTTAATAATATCTTAAAAGCAATTTCATTCCCCCAAATTCTTTTAATCGGTATGGCCTCTAATAGTAGATACCGTAAATACTGCAATTGTAATACGACCCCTAAAATTATTCAAAAGTTAACATATTTTAATTAATTTGCCAACTTTTCGTTACGATCATCCCCTGATTTAATGTCCGATGAGGCCTAATAAAGATAGGGTGAAAACGGCCCTTGTCTAATTTTCACCCGTTTTATTAAATATGTTCGAATTAAAATGAACCGCTCCGTATAAATTCACCATAAAAATTAAAAATTAAAACGCTATTTTGTCATAACATTCACTAAAAGAAGCAAACGAATGTCTTAACGTACCTGTAGTGCTCTCTTTAAACCTGGCATATTGCACTGGCAGTACTTTGGTTTATGTCACTTATAGTGATTTGCGTGCACTTCTATTCATCTTAGAAAAACTAATGTCAGTGGTGCACAAGGGCATTCAAGTTGCAAGGACTCGTTGTTTTATTTTTGTTTCCCTGTGTAGTATGAGCGGCATTTTAGAAGATGCGGAATTTTAGTGGGAATGAGCGAGAAGTGCAGCCACATTGTCAAAGACATCAAACGATCGTGGAGACACTTGGTTCCACCAATGTCTTAAACACTAAAAATGTCGATGTTCACCTTCGTCATGAAAGTGTTCATTCATTTTCTCCTGTTGCATCGGACGACGTCATCCGACATTTACGTCAGATCAGTGAAACTCGCGGAAGACAAATCATGGACGTGAAAAATGTGCATTTCCGGTTGCGCCACTTTCAAGATGGCCGAACATATTGCGATAGTGAATAGCAGCAGCATCGACCAAGCGCAGCAGATCCAACAACATAAAACAATTGATTATAGTCTTTGGAGACCTTTGATGGAGAGTAAAATATACTGCCTTCGCAATTGGAATTTTTGTAGAAGTCATGTCGAAGGACATGACGGCAACTGCGCATATTATAAAGACGGTATTTATAAAAAAATTCTTCATGCATTGAAGAACGAATGGCCCGAAAGGCAGCAGTCGTAATCTTCTGACAAGAGTATGCGTCGGTTCATCAAGCTTTTTTCACGAAAAACTTTTTTCATAAACAAATCTTCTAACATTTTTTACGAAAAAAAAAAGCTTTGAACTGGTACTTTGCGTTCTCCAACCCCTTTGACTTTGCGCCCAACGCTTTTTAGTTGTTTCTGATCATAAAGGGTGCTCTCCGTGGCCGAGTGTTTTACACGCGCTCCTCTGTAGCGTCAGGAATATTCCAGTGTTCTTGGCAGACGCACAGAAAAGCCTTCGCAGCGGACATGCAGTCCTGGCGTTGACGTTGCGAAAAACGAACAGTACTAGAAGATGAATATGGCGCTCTGCCGCATACGGAAAATCCCCCATGAAGGCTGATTGGTGGCATTAAGTTCACATGAGCAATAGTTTACGCTGTAGGCCTTCCGACTTCAATTCGGGCCGCGTAAGCTCTACCTGCTCATGCGCTTTCGGAATGTACGTACTTTGTTGAATAGCAAAGCTTTGAATATGCATCAAAGACCTACATTCGTCTAGGAAGCAATTGATTCTATAGCAAAGCTTTGAATATGCACGAAAGTGTCACATTCGTCTAGGAAGCAATTGATCCTATGGAGGACCAAATTGCTAATAAATGTAACTCACATTACATATCGAATTTCCGCATGGAGTTACTTTGGTAAAGTAAGATGTAGTGTCATTAAGCCCCGCTTTGATGTGACGTTACGCTGAGCCTAAACAGCTAGAAACTATATTAAAATTCCCTGCTATTATTTTCCATGCCTTAATTTAAGCTAAAGGTCCTAGCTAATGATTATCTTTCAATAACAAATATTATACTTTGTAAATAATTTCTCAAACAAGTTGTTTTATCATTGATTTTTGTGAGCTGTAACATTTCTATAACTAATCTAGATATCCGAGGTATAGTCTACAGAGCATTTTAAAAAAGTTTAGATAATATAAAAAAACTAATAGCTTCAGACACGTTCTACTTGTGTTGCTACTGAAAAGTCGTTCACAGGATACTGCTTCTCCTGATTGCAATGCAATTGAATGCAGAAGTGTAAGCCAGGTGGACTAGAATGCCGAAAATAATCCCTGGAGAAGGGGAACGAGAGGGAGATTCGTGTTTGTCCTTTGTCCCTCTTGTTCCCCCTCTCCAGGGATTATTTTCGCCCGTTTCTTCTGTAGTAATTTTGTTTTTGTTTTCCTTTTTCTGTGTGTATTTTGTTAACAATTTTCAAACGTTTTGCCTTGCGTCGGCCCACATTTCATGTAATACCACGGTGCCTGAAACGTGTCTTGTGCGACTGGTGTGTTTACCGCCTTCAAAAAAGTGGGCCTTCGATTTCCGCCTGGTGACGTCACGAAAGTGGCACGTTGCCGCCGGCCGCGAGTCTGGCAGTATCACGGTAGCGGTGGTGGATCCGGCAGACGCCTGCCTGTTCTCCTGCAGGACGCCCTCCAGCTCGACAGTTCACGGAAGCGACGGCGGTCGGGAGCTGGGACGCCGCTACGACAGCGACACTCCCATTCTACGGAACTTCTACGCCCAACCGTCCAGAGCGGCACAACGTTGTATCCATTGGCGGAATAGGACGTTAAACAAACCAGTCGGATGTAACGAAAATAAATAAATAACTATATCATCCGATCATGGCATTATACCTTCTCCGACGAAGAAGTCTGCCATGTACTGAGTGAGCCTCGTCGCATCCACGCTGTGGGGAATGTTCTGATGACGCTTGTCCAGTTTCCATTCGAAGCTGTTCTTTTCGGGGTGGAACTGCACCCCGTAGAACGGATACGAGAGAGCTGGCGAAGGAAAGAAAAATATTCGAACATTAGAACACGCTTAAGTGCCTCGCTACACCTGATTATCATAGATAATGTTAGTCTATGCTTAACTACGTTAAACTATTAGTGGAATCAATTCCTTCTCTAGTTACGTACTATAGAAGGGCGTGTCCAAGGCATCTTATTAACTCTCCGTAGCCAATCGTGTCATTTTGTAATTATCTAATCAGCTCGTGTATCTCTGCCCCTGGCCTGCGCTCGCAATCCAGAGCGCCGGCTGACTGGCAGTTTAAAGAGTATATCCATATATGCTTCGGTCATTTCGGTACACCTCCTTTTTCATCGACTCACTCTTTCAATTAATGACGTAACTCTGTGCAATCAAGGTGTTCTAAACCTTGTTTTAAAAAATAGTTAAGAACGCTCAGG
Source organism: Ixodes ricinus (assembly GCA_037355805.1). Lineage (NCBI taxonomy): Eukaryota > Metazoa > Arthropoda > Arachnida > Ixodida > Ixodidae > Ixodes > Ixodes ricinus. Next base: position 3,702 of record JAZHYW010054364.1, on the reverse strand, counting down.
TCAAGACGATATTCACGATTATTTTCTTCTTCGCAACTCCCTTTGGACTCGAGAATACCTCACTCTTTTGTTTTTTCAAACACTGTTCTTAGCAGTTGATGTTTCTTTGTCATGGAAGCTAGCAAAAGTCGTTCCTTTGTATGAATTGGGAAACACCACATCTATTCTCAAAATACAAACCAATTACCCTAAGTTCACATTTATGAGAGTTCATATACACATACATCTACAAGTACTTCATTGAGTTTCTTAAAGTTCACAATATTAAATGTGATTATCAACAGGGTTTTTGACCTGTGTTCATGTACCTTTTTTCAGCTAACAGAATCCACTCATGTTATTTGTCATGACCTCTACACTGGTAATCAAACTGTTGCAATATTTAAAATTATTTATACAAGACCTCCGGCACAGTACCTCGAACAAATGTTCTACACAGGCTTAACACCATGACAAAAAAATCCTTCCCTGGTAGACCGGATATCTAGATTCCTTTCACATCGTTCGCATATGTAAGTATCTATTCATTCAATTCTGCGAATACGGATCTGTCATCAGCTGTCTCGCAAGGTCGGTCATGGATATGTTCTCTTTTTTACTATATCAGTGATTTCCTATACAACATTACCACTGCAATGCGTCAAAACGCCGACGACTCCGTTTTGTGTTACACAATTAACTTGTCTCGGAATCACATTCTTGACGAGTCTCTTGCCAGCTTCTGCGCGTGGTGCAAAGCCTGGTTGACTTCTCCGGGGCACCGCGACCTTCACAAGAGTCACTGACAACTTAAGGGACCGCAGGGCGTGGACTATCATAATCACGCTTCTTGCTTCGCGGTTGGTTCTTCTGCGCGTTCTTATTGGTTGACGTCGCAACCTGATTGGCTCCGGAGTGACAACAAGATGGAGATCGCAACACCCTCGTTATCTTCTTTTTTTTTTTGCAGGTGACAATACGGAGCGCATGTTCGTCTGCTTCTTTTGCAGGGGTTATGGTGACGTCAGAACGCAGATCTCTCGATTGGCTGCGATTGAAGGACAGTGGGTAGACCTCAAAGCAAGCTGCCTTGAGGTCTACCCGCTATCCTTCAATCAGAGCCAATCAGAGCTCGGCGCCATTCTGACGTCACCACAACCCTGCAAAAGAAGCAGACGAACCTGCGTTCTGCATAACGTTTTAGCGAAACGTAAGCATGCAATCGCGGGCAGTGTAACATAAGCGGAAACTTGAAAAGAAAACGTCCTGAATTTTCGCTACTGGCGGATAAGCATAAATACATACTACCGCCGGCGTCAGGTACGTTTCATTGGTCTCCAAGCTTTTTGGCTAAGTGGCTGGATCGCGGATCTGACGCGGTCTCGCGGGCCGGTAATAAACAAGTGAATAGCGGCCACGGTCGACCGGCAAATAGGTAGAGTATATATATCATCTAAGCACAACATTGTAATGAGTGGCCAGAAAGCGTAATGGCGGCAGGCAGCCATGAAATAGCCGTATGACTCTAGTACACTGACCGTGGGTGATATTTCGCTAAGAATAGCATTACACAGTTATTCGGACAAATCAGACTCATAACTCGAAGCGCTAGGAACTTTGGCATAGTTCTACAAGAGGGCCAACACCGATCAGAATGGTATGAACTGATGCAAGCACAATATGCAATAGTCATGTATTGATGCTCGTCATGAAAATATGATGCTGCAACAGATGCGATCTAGTTGCTACGATGATATGAACTCATGGGACTCAAGAATAGGGTTGCTGGTTCATTTCCTCGATGTCCAATGAATAATATGACGTGAGGACCTGCGTTACAACCAGGCAGTCTCTATCTCGTTCTTCGTGGCGTCATTAGTTTTCGCAGGTTGGTGCGCGGCGCCGCTTCTCTACTCTGGGCACCGGTAACAGCGGACTTGCTGGAAGCGGGCCACGGGACGCTAGCATCGTTGGATAGGGCCATGGTCAGCTCTACGGGCCGAGTCAGTATGACCTCCGCGGGCCGGATTGGCCGCGCGGGCCGGGCGTTTGGACGACCCAGCATAGATACAACGACTTCGCGTCAGTACGCATGATATCAGAAAAGAGCAACTCACCCTCCATGGACGAAATGAAGGTAGTTCCTTTCTTATCGACGCTTGTTGAGAGTACCTTGTAGAATCCGTTTAACCTGAAGGCGGTAAAATTCTGAAACAAACAAATCGCGCGTATATCATTGCATAACAATATCTGCTCAGCTCCGCTTAACGTTATTATCGGAGTAAATGAGACCAGCAATAATGCTATAAGGGTCCAAGTCATGTTCGCTAAAAAATGTAGGGATCGACAATTGATCCATTGAACAACCGATTAATCAATCAATGATTTGATCGCGGTTATTTTTTACACCGGTTAATCGGTAGCAATTTGAAGAACCAAACGCAACCAAAAATAAACGCTTTCATCACGCAGACGTGGACGAGTACAACCCTATGAAGGCCACAATTCAAGTGAAATTTTTGACCTAAAGTAAACTGTAGGTAGGAGATTTGTAACTTCAAAAAAGAGCAGAAGGTTAAACGTTTCCCGGCCATTTCAACGCCCTGTGCGCGTCCGTTTAGCACGTCAGAGAGTATTATGAACAATCAAAGGCACCGTTTTTGCCTCATGAGGCTGAAGTAGTGTTTTGTGAGTGTGAGTGCGTTTGGTCTGCCCTCAACTACACACCGAGGGTGATTTATATTCCAAATCGTATATTCCGCCATTTATAGCATATTTATCCACAAACAAAACAAAAAACATGTCATTAAAACTCTTGAAAAAAAATTATGACCGCAAATAAACTAGACCGATTAATCAATTTAATCGATAAAAAAGATGGCGATTGATCGAGTTAAAATTTGTAATCTACTCCCGGCCCTGCACGACCTGCATTATCACTAATACTGCAACATGGGTCGTGCGAGTTATCATACTTCGAAGGCCACCTACGTAAAGTGGGCTAAGCGGTCCATCTAAAACTTTTTGAAACCTCTGTCAGCTTCCGCTTCGTCTCGCGACTGTACTCTCAATGGTTTTCCACCGTCCCATACCATCAAATGTTGATCTCGAACTCGAGGCGTACACTGCCAAACTACGAAGCACCTCTCGTGGCCAATCGTTCGTTGCCGTGTACTGCTCAATGTTGCTCTTTTTTGCTTCTACGCCAGCGTCTCGCCATGGATCAAGTGTGTCGGAGGTTCGCTTGTATTTCTGGCAAACTCTATGAGATGCGCAACATGGGATAGGGGCTCGAGAACCATCTTTATCTCGCGCACACGGTAGTGCGGTGCTTGGATGCGCATGCGCAGGGGCTCTAAACCGACTGCGCCCCTGCCGAGAAGAAAAGGGAAGTCCGAGTGAAATTTCAGTCGGACTTCCGGCGTTCGAGATTAAAATTCCCGTTTTTCTCTTCTTTGCTTCTTTTTTTTTTTTTTTTACCTTGCAAAGCAGGGGAAAAATACACTCATGCACCTTTGCAACCGGAGTGCCCTCGCTTTTCTTGCCCGCACTCTCTCACTATGCTGATGGAGTCCATGCGTTTTTTTTTTTTTTTCTATACACATGAAGGCTTTCCGAGTGCAAGACGGCTTTTTATGTTGTTGTTTTTTGTTTTGTTCTTCCCTTGAAAGGCGCCTTAGTGATTTTGCACTTCGCACGTTTGTTTTATTGAACCCAAAAGAT